>JACXGK010009848.1:0-19099 GCA_016801125.1 Novumbra hubbsi
AATGTTCTACACCAGTTAACCACTCTAGGCCAATTCACCAATGTTCTACACCAGTTAACCACTCTATTATTATTCATTCAATCATTATTTGGTGTAACAATCTGATTTGGCTGAACAGCTAATGCAGTCTCGGGCATATAGAACATTTAAGGGACTCATAAGTTCATTTGCTCACTTCATATAGTTAGCTGAAAGCATTTGTTCAAAAGCTGTTGTGGGTTTTACACAACACAGTCACAATTGAGAAGGGATTGAACAATCCTCTCTATCTGTGTGTCACAGATAGAGAGGAAGACATCTTATCAGAAACATTCTGGAGGCACCAATTGCACTCAAATGAGATTACAAATTTGCATTGAGTTCACAGGAGGCAGAAAGAAATGCACTCAGACAGGACTAAACGTGCGCCCACACACAGAGCGTACGCACATTCACACATGAGCAAAAACATCCCACACACGCACTAGATACAAACACACTGACCAGTTTATGCAACTGCAGATGGCAGCATATCACTGTCGGGTTTGACAGAAATACATGAGCTGTATACTAATGTCATTGAGTGTCTGACAAATTCTCTGAATGCTCATACTGCAACTAGTTGTACCCAACTAAGAGCACGTTTACATTCATCATTATGTTGTGTCAACTTGCTGAAATCGATAGCTTGAGACCACACCTCCAGAGGTAAAGTGTGCAACATGTTCAATAGAGCCCCCCCATGGGTTTGAAAGTGTGAAGACAACAGTGTGCGAACTGTATCAAACAGGTGTCAAACCGGAGGGCCGGGGGCCTGCAGGGTTTAGTTTTTTCCTCTAAACTGGTTCCCAGTTCAGACCTAAACAACCAGGTGAGGGTAGAAACTAACCAATTAGTGACCTAATTAATCAATCATGCACAAGGTGAGAGTGAAAACCTGCAGACCCTCTGCGGAACCGGTTTGACCCCTCTGGTATAAAATGTCTGTGCAGTGAGCATGCATATCGCTCAAATATCCTGCCATGGATTTCCCCAATACTGCAAGGTACGTCTTGAACATTCTGGTGTCAATTGTAACTCTATAGAAATGATTATGCAAACTAGGAGAATAGTAATATAAAAAAGTATAAATGTTGTAATACAAACCACACTAAACAAAAATGTAAAAATGGGTACTCGTATTAATGACGACTAAAATCTGATTTAAAAGTAGCAAGAGGCGCTGAAAGGCACAAAGTTACTGCAACACAAGATATCCTGTGCAAACCACCTAAAGTACATTATATTAACCTTTACTGCATGTCTAAGAACAGGTTAACAGTTCCACCAACCCTGTGATAGCAGTCTGTCATAACAATCTGTTTGTATTGTGGTGTTTAAACAACTACCAATTGTGCAACTTTCAGACACATTTTTTAAGGACAAAATGCAGGCAGATCAATCATACACATTTCCTCAAGTGTTTCATTAGATGGCTGCAAAAACACAACTACTACATTACAGAATACAATGTTGATACATTTACAGCTTTATTATAGTTTGTCAGAAAGAGTGCCTAATAAGTTAAACATTGATTGTAGTCCTACGAAAACAGTCAGAACCGTCAAAGCACTGTAGAATTAATGTTGTTTTGTGAAATGCTACCAAAAGCTATAACATACAGTTTATAAATATGTAATGCCATGCAGATTCTGGGATTTTGACTGTCTTTTGTGTGAATGTGACATCAAGATAATGGTTGATCCACGTGGCCTTTTAAAGCCTTTTTTTCCAGGCCTCTTGTGAACTTTAACTTAAAGTCTAGTATCTGCATGATCAAACATTGGTATGTCAAGGGCAGATCCTCTGAGCAAAGTTTTTTGCTCTTTGCCTGGAAACCAGGTTCAAATGAATCAACGTGCGCAAAAACCAGGCATGGCATGGGTTAGACTGAGACATGTGAAATGAGAGTGAGAGAAAATGAGAGGGAAAGCAAAACAGTGTTATGTGTGAGAAAAACTGTTTCATGTCTTACTGTATGTGTGAATGTGAGTATACAAACACAACAAAGGAAGCTTTATGTGAATGGGAAAACATGAATAAAAAGTGAATAGAAATCTATGAATCCATCTCCTTCACCAGTCATTCAGTTGTTCTCTCATCATTCAGTCATTGTGGATTGATGCCAGAACGGAATGCAGTTCAGTACTCCATATTTTATTTTAGGCTTTTAAGTGCGGTGGTGAAATGGGCCAGACTATATTTAGAATTAGATTAAGGAATGACAATTCCCAGCACCAGCTATTGTTATGAACTATGCATATATTGTACTCCTTGTAGTTCACAAGGAGTTGCTAGAGCACAACAAGACAAGACAAATCTATTCAATCACTAACTCCACAGACGCACACGATGATGGCCAATTGCACCATTAACCTGCAAGCCTTTAGGGTTTGGAATATATAGTAGACAGCATCCTAAAACTGTTTACCCTACTAAGGTAAGTGTGGCCTTTTAACATGCGAGATTCATGTGTTTATATGAAGGAATTACATGGAAACCAAGCACGGTTTTATTGGTGCAACCAGGTTATTCTCTGTCGAAGGCAAGAGCTCTTTAGAGAAAAGAAATTGTTTATCCAGCTACCAGTTGTTTACAAAGAGGCATTCATTGAAAGGTAAGTTTGAGGTAAGTTTGCATTTGTTAGACGGGATCTTGGGCCATTTAACCCTTGTATTGGGCTACTGGCGTTTATAAAGTCTGAGAGGTCAGCAGCTTGTGTTTGTGCCGGTAGCTCATCATCCCCCGGTTGTGGCTGTATCGCTTCCAGTTGGTTGGGATCAGGCTTACGGAAATATGCCTTGGTTTCTATATGCTACGATAGTAACAACAGGGGACATGCCTCACAGGACAGCCCAGGTAGTTACCAAACAGTCCATGTGACGACAATTCCTAAGTTCTAACATGGACAACTGAGATGAATAAATATATATATTATATATATATATACATATATATATAATGATGGTGAAAGGATGGGGTTGGTATGAGAGCCAAGTTGGTGGGGGAGTTGGAGAGGATTGCAGGGGGGAAGAGGGAGAATGTGCTACTGGCAGGAAGACTGGGTTGGTTAGACAAGCCAGGTTCATGGGGTTTATTGAGTCATGAGTGTCCATTTCCCTCTCTACCAATGGGAGTCTGGGTGGGTTTTGGCTGCTGTTGGATGCCTTCCCTCTGGCTCAGTTCTCTGAAGTCCAGTTAATCATCACTGACAAATAGAGAGCAGCTTTGCTCTGTCTGTGTTTCCTACTGTGTATTTCATATCCATCACACATCCCTATTCCCAGGAAAGAGACTTCTTGTATCCCAGCCACAGGTCACGTTGATGGTGTTTGTCAGTCTTATGCAAGTTATGGGTTTGGGATGAGAGATTACTGATATTTTGTGCAATGCATAGTTGAGGATCTAGTCTTCTATCCTTCCCAAGCCAAATGTGTACCGAAATGTACTATTTTGGAACCACATAGCATATTAAAATGACATTTAGGACACTTACAATGTATTCCTATTTTATTTCAAATATAAAAATGTTTATATGGAAGATAATTGAAGTGTGTTGTTAATTTATATAATTAAGTATACTATTTGTTGGTTTGCATGGTCCATGTTGAGAGTGCAAATTCTGTGCAGGTTTAAACTCATTAGTCAAACCTCATTAATCACACCTAATTTGGGATGCTTTTCAACTGACACTGATACAAGGCACAGTAAAAGAAAGAGTGTTGTTTGTACATGCATTCAGATGAACAGTTTTACTATGGAAGCATAAAGCGATTCGAAGGTATTGGCGTTTCATAACTATGTGTCATTGATCTCTGGGTTTGACAGAGGTTTGTTATCTCCTCTCCGCTGATAGTATCTAGCTTTAGTAAATGTGTTACTAGATCAGTTAAGCTGGAACCTGGGCTAACATTGGTGATATGGCAATTATGTTAGTGAAGGACCACCAAAATAAGAAGAATTGTGAGAGACAAAAAACGCCATGTGTTACAAAGCAAGACATGATTTAAGCAAAATAGATAGAGAAAGAGAAATGGAAAGGTATATAGCAAAGGACAATGGACAGTTTGGGTAAATGCTAAAAGTAAGGGAGATGAAGTGAGAGAGGAATGTAGAAGTAAATGATGATACTGATATCATCTGACACTGATCCTGACACTGATCCTGACACTGATCCTGACACTGATCCTGACACTGATCCTGACACTGACACTGATCCTGACACTGATCCTGACACTGATACTGACACTGATCACGACACTGATCCCGACACTGATCCCGACACTGATCCCGACACTGATCCCGACACTGATCCCGACACTGATCCCGACACTGATCCCGACACTGATCCCGACACTGATCCCGACACTGATCCTGACACTGATACTGATACTGATACTGACACTGATTCTGACACTGATACTGACACTGATCCTGACACTGATCCTGACACTGATCCTGACACTGATACTGATACTGATACTGATACTGACACTGATACTGACACTGATACTGACACTGATCCTGACACTGATCCTGACACTGATACTGATACTGACACTGATCCTGACACTGATCCTGACACTGATACTGACACTGATACTGACACTGATACTGACACTGATCCCCTCTCCCCCCTAACTTAATGCGTTACAATAATGCACATCTTTCAGTGATAGTTTATCTACTTACTGTGTGTTTTACCACTTACGTGTTTAGTGTGATGCAGAAGCAGATTCTGATATGCCACAAATATAAACCAGGACTCGGGCAGTGCCCACTCCTATTGTATAAGGCTATCTACTATACCCATCATCAATTCAGCATCAAAAGATCCCTGGTTGTCTAATGCAAGAGGAATCATTTTACAGGAATTCTTTTTAAATGAGAATGTTGATCCCAGACCTGCCAGGACAAATTTTAACAAAGAAAGTGCAATCAATCAATCAGACATTTAATAATGCATGCATTCATTCATTTAATCAACACCGATGGCATGAGAACAGTGCTGGAAATCTGTTTGAAAAATCCATGGAACTTGTGCAAGGTTGCTTAACATTCTCAGAATTGTCTTAATTCAGTATTTTATCTGAAATTGTCCAAATGTCCTGTGCTTTGGTTCTGTGAATGGCAACCCACTTGGTTGGATTGTGTATAAGGTGGACCTTACGAGGGTTAAAGGGCAACAGAATGCAGCAGGTATCCTGCTGGGTTATTGGCCTACGGACCGTGGTGAGTGAGACACGTACGCACATCCGCACGAGTCACAGGCACCCTACAAACACTCTTGAGTTGTAATGGGAAAGGTTTCCTGCATCTTCCCGTAATTCGTTTCAACTGGCCCCAGGTGTCCCAAACTAATAGCCAGGTATAGTTAACAAGTGGAAAATGGCAGAGTATGTCAATTTATTTATACTTGTTTATAACATAACATGCAGAATACAAATGTAACAACTGTCTGGAACAACGTTTTCAAGACATTTCCTTTTCAAAGGTTGTGTGTAGTGCTGATACACTTACAGAAACACCAACACCAACAAAGACACACAGCCATCATTTAATTTTCAAAAGGATGTCTTCAGGATGTAGACACTTCCTCCTTGAGTAATCTGCAGAGGCCATCTACATGCGTAGTACATTATGCAAATGCATTTCAGTGAGATGCACCCTCCATTGGCAGTCAGGCAAGTTAGAGATAGACAGGAAGGAGGAAGGAAGGGTAGTACAAGGGAGGTACACAGGGGACGCAATTAAAAGGTCAAACGAGAGAGAGCCAATGTAAGGGGAAAGGAAGAAATCAGATGGCTGGCCAATTTCATGCTGTGTGCATGTGCTTATAAATCCCTATAAATTCGTTATGAATGAGCAGATAAACATCTTTTGGAACATGATTCTTGATGTTTTATTAAAACAGGTATTTTGTGGTGTCATTCATAGCATTCATGAGTCTCTTGAAAACATCTTAGTCTGAGGTGCTGGTAAAATCTATGTTTGATTATTTTAGTCATTTAAAGTATGGACGGGAGCCAGAAATGTCAACAAACAAACATGAGTGCAATATATTCCTACTAAACACCCTAAAAAACCTGAAACAACCCCCACAGTTTGGATAATTTTTTTCGTAACATTGTCCTTTTCTTGTTTCGTTTGGTCATATTTTTCGTAGTTAAAAGTCCTCCATTATCTCTTCGTCCTGCCTCTGACATCAGAAAATATATACATGGGTGTTTCTGCAACTATTGTCACTTTTGACTTTTCCTAAATTTTTAAATGGTAAAATTTAGAAGGTAGTTAATAGTTTTTATATGCACAAAATATTAAATATTTATCATTTTATATGACAGATATTGTAATTGTAATATGTTAATCATCTCTGCTCAAGGGTGAAATATTTTTTCATACAAGAATCTGAATAATATTTAAAATAAAGTATTGCTGCAGTATTGCAGTAAAGACTCAGTCAAACTGATTATAACTTTAGAAATATTATAGCCGTACATAGATGTGGCACAAACATTAATACTACTACATTAACGCAACTCCATAACACAAACAGCATCTAACCACAACATCTTATTTGTGTACCAAGCCCAACCATTTCTCAGTTCAGACTAAGAAATCATCTCATTGCATGCAAGCTTTTGGTACAAGTACAGGTAACTAATTAAAATGAGAACAGAGTTCCTTCCACACTGAGTCAGTAAGCATTATGTGAATTGATGTCACTGGTTTTGGTTCTGGCACAGCCATGCTCTCATGTGTATACCAGATATCACATCCTCCTTCATTGGCCAATAAACCTATTGGCCCCCACCCTGTGCAACATTTTGACCAAAGCACAACCCTCTGTATCTTGGATGATGCCTGGAAAAGAGTCATCGTCATACAGAACGACACCTCTGTTTTCATTTATTAGTGCTTGCTTGCTTCGGCTACTATTATCTTACATATGTTTATTATTTATTAATTGTTCTAGCCACCCTAACTCCTCCTACAGTTCTTTCACTATGGAGACTTGACAGAAGAAATGTGTGACTCTTTTCTGATTGTGTTGCTATTGTTTTGTGAAAGGTTTTGTTGCAAGGTTTAGGAAATATTAAGGTTTTGTGGCAAATAACATAGCCACACTGAACGACAGGTAATATTCAAGTTTTTGTGGCAAAAACATAGCCACAGTGAAGGGCGGATGCTTAGCAACTTGCATTACTCAAACTTCCCAGAATGACACCATGCAAATGTCTGCCGGTTCTGAAGTTTGAAAGTAATACTAGCTAGCTACATTACTGTTTATGCAGTGGCAATGAAATGGCACTGACTTTGAGCATGGGATTTACATTGTCGAAGGTAAGGTATAAGTGATTTTGCTACCTTTTTGCCAGCTATTCTGTCTTTTTTATTCTGGAGAACAAATGGGACAATAACATTCTGTTTGTATTCGGGAGATGGCCAGCTAAGTACCAGGGGATTATCATTATTGGGGGCCAATCAGCAAGGCTGCAAAGGCACCCATTGTGTTTGTACCTTTTCTTATTATAAGTGTGCTTAATATGAAAAGTATCAAAATGTTCTGCTTTTCCCCCGCATTGTGTTGCTATTGTTTTGTGGAAGGTTTTCATCGCACAGTTTAGGAAATATGTACGTTTCTGTGTCAAAAACATAGCCACACTAAATGATGGGTAGCTAGCAACATATAGGGAGTGGCGCCTCACTGTGACGTCAAGATGTGCCTGACAGGGAGACAACTTTCTTTGATTAACCAGCTGTTAGGAGTTTTGTTGCTTTAGCTGTGTTAACTTACACACACTTTACAATTTCCTTGGAATTGTACATTTTCTAGTTCATCCTCCACTCTCTTCTTTGTATAACTTTAGATGCAGAGTTCATTTAAACTTTTAGTTTGAAAGTTAAAAGCACAGGGCACAATTGTTTGTTTTTATCTATCATTTTTACCACGACTATTATTTTTTTCAGATTTAAAGCTAATGCCCTATATTCTTGTGTGTTCTGTTGTAATAAAAATGCTGCAGAAACATTGTTACGCCTGGTAAGTAATGCACTGACACCAAATTAATGGTTTATAACCATCTGCAAGTCCCATTCAGCAATTAATAAACAAATGAATAATCTACTGAACTAATGAAGGATGACAATTTACTTAACTAATACTTTTTTAAGATTAATTAATGGTTTGTAACCATTTGCAAGCTTTATTCAGCAATTAATCAACACATGAACTGTGGTGACTTTACGATAAGGATAACAAATGTCCTTAACAAATCCTACATTTAGAGTAATTCATGGTTTATAACCATCAGCCAGTTATATTCAGCTATTAATAAACCAATAAACAGTGATAATGAAGCAATACATCTGGAGTCCTTGAACATAATGACATAACAACAAGAAATAATACACAGGATTGACAGCTATTATTGGACATGATGGACACAAGAAAAAGCAAGTAAGTATGCAACATGTATCTATGCAACAAGTAAGGTAAACTGGCTTCAATGAATGGACAATATTTAGCAACAAATTAGTTGGGGGAAAGTTGTGGTTTGTTAAAGGAATTAGGGTTATTGTTTATGTTGCCTTCTAAGAAATTGCTTAACCCCTAATGCATGAATTATGCTTTTTAATTTTCAAAATATTGAAAATCTTCTAAGAAATTGCATAACTTGAACTAATTATGTTGTTTAATGTACGATCATTTGTTTTTGTTATGACGAATCTAAATCTTGAATCTATAGTTACATCACATTATGATGAAATTTCTTTTGAAGAATGTATGAATTTATGTTTTTAATTGGATCTTTTAACAGTTAACTAGACATCATAATTTTTATTAACACAAGGGCTCCAATCATGATTTGCATCAATAATATTTAGATTGCAATAAATACATGTTCATTGATTCTTCGTTGAATATGTCCTTCATGAGTTACCTATTAATTTGTTAACATGTTTATTACCCCAACCACATGCAGTTCATTATGTGTAGATGCGTTAATTAACTATTAGTTTACACAATGTTTTAATGTATTAGTTATTGTTTATTGACATGTGTTTCATCAGTTAACTATAAATTAGTTAATGTGTTTATTAACACATTCACACATAATGAAAGGTTTATAAATGCAATAATAACTCATTAATTCATGTCAATGAATGTGTGTATTAATGAGTATTACCGTATCCTTATTGTAAAGTGTTACCAAATAATTTATAGATGAACAGCTTTGCTGTGAAAACACTGCACCTTTCCACTATATATAATCATCTAACCAGCAAATTATAGAAAGTTTGAGCAATATCTGCAAAGGCTATTTGAAAATACATGTGTTTTATGTTTTTACCTTAAAGACATGATTTATACTAATATTTATACTATAGTACTAAGTCATTTTTTGCAAAGGGGTCAAATACTTATTCTCTGAATAGAATGCAAACCAATGTATAACTTATTAAAAAAAATTCTGTTATTTTGTTTCTCACTGTTTATATAAATCTACCATTAAAAGTATATCCTGAACATTTCTTTGTCAGTGGGCAAACATACAAAATCAGCTGGGGATCAAATATGTCTTTCCTCCAATGTATGTTGACATGTAGTTGTTTTATTGAGAAACACATAGTACACTACAATAGGTAGGCTGTTTTATATCAAATTTGGATATCCCGAGGGGTTCACAACAACTATGAGCTGTTTATTGTATGAACATATAACATAATAAACAGAATTATATTTTCTGATTTCTTTCAAAAACCTTAACATATCAACCCAAATTGTCAATTTAGGGTCCCTTATCAGTGTGATTGAACAATATATACAAAAATCCAAGATTAGATTTGATTCTGGTCCTAAATATGCCACCTCTGAAAAAATGTGTATGTTTTTTGATGAAATCTTGAAATACTGTGTTTTTGTGGTCGACATTTGGAAGGCTTCTACTTTACAGAAATACACAAACCACACGTGATTCTTTGCAGCAGACTGTCCCCTACAAAGTGGGAAAAACGTAAGCTTCTGACTTTAACTAGCCTGGAGATATGAATAGAAATGAAAGGAGTGCGCTATTTGACGCAAATGAACTTTTAAGGGTTAATGATTTGAATGCATCACTGGACAAAACAGTTACTACAGCTCCAGAAAAAATAACGAGACCCCTGCACTTTTTAATTTTATTTTCAAAATAGTTGAAAAGGAAAATATTGTGCATGAGGGCCTCCCACTCCTCTTTCTTCCTGTGCTGAGCATACTACACAACATTGTACGAGATCTTCAGCATCTTGGCAATTTCTTGCATGGGATAGCCTTAATCTCTCAGAACAAGAATAGACTGGTGAGTTTTATAACAAAGTTATTTGTTCCTGGTAATGTTGATCCTGTAATCAAACACACAAATGCCCAAAGGACAGTTTTATTGCTTCTTAAATCCGGTACATCAAAGTTGATAGGAGTTTGATCTGTAAATGTTTTTGTTTTTTTTATACCAAGAGCATCAACTTTACCATCAGTATATTTGACAGAAGACCACATGGCAGGTTTAACCTTATGGTTGAGCCACCAGTCCTACTGGCTGAGTCCAAGTTGAGTCTGAATCCAAGTCGGCGACACCAATTTTCAAATTGCAATTGTCAGTTCAGTTTATTGTCTTTGGTTTCCATGGCAGAGTGTCCAAAAAAAAAAAAAACACACTTCACCCCAGACTACACCAAGATGGCGCTGATGATGGCAGCCTCAGTGTTTTGGTGCACGTTGTTTTTTCTTGTCTTGTTTGTAAAGTCAATTTTCTTTTTCAATACCTAGAGCTCTTTTACCAGAGATGAGCTCATAAACATCAGAGGAACAACTACGGTGGATTTATTTTCTACGTTCTTGCTAACATCCGTATAATTATTGGACATTCTAGTCAAAGGTGCCCTTACCTTTGCTCATGCAGTAAAACGTCGCAGAAGAGGGAAACGTGCCGGAGCTTGAGACAGAATCTCAAGCTCCAGCCCACCTCCAGTATATTCTCACACATACTGGGTAAGTTCCACTCTCTCTTTGTTTTTGTTGTACTGGTGAGGGTGTACCTTCATAGCGTTTTTGACAGCCGGCTCTGGTGCTAGCTGGTGTAGACTGGGTTGGTTTGCCGTGGCCAGGTTTGCCCGATATTTAGGCGATTAATGAATCTCGTTGCCAGGTTTTTTCCAACTTTGCTTCCCCTGCTGTTTCCACTCAGCCCTGGACTACTATGTTCTTTTTACAAATACTATTCTCCCTCCACTCTGGTAACCATTGATAACAACTATCGCCTTCCTCCTGAGGTAACTAGGCGTGCTCGTTCACTGGGCATCCTACGCAAACGCCCCTATATTCATCGGGGCTCTCGTCGCAAATGGTCTGTCAGGGCTAACAGTAGTAACAACATACTATCTCTCTGGTCTCACTCTCGCTCCCATCCATATCTATCATCTCGATCTATCAATCACAGCTGCCTTCGCACCCTGTAACCTACCACAGACCCTCACCTCAGCTAAACATGCCGTTCTACCAACCTCGCTCTTCTAAACACCCGTTCTATGAGTAACAAAGCTCCCCTGCTACATGAACTTGTATTGGAAAATCACCTGGACTTCCTCTTCTTAACGGAAACATGGCACCATCCTGAGGATTATCTCTCCCTGAATCTGGCTCCTCCCCCTGGTTACAGTTACCTGTGTCAACCCCGCCTCACCGGCCGTGGTGGTGGCCTTGCTGTTCTGCACAAATCTAACTATAAAATAACCAAACTGTCTCTTCTTTCATTCCTCTCATTTGAATACATTGCTTATAAATCATCCCAATCCATCACTACTATACTAATCTACCGTCTACCTAAATACAATGACTCGTTTCTCACTTCTCTCCTGGCTACACTCATACCTCACCAACCGTAACCACTTCATTTCCCACAATGGCCTCCAACTCTTCAACTCCTCACGCATGCAATCTAGGTGTCATTCTGGACTCTTCTCTCAACTTTGAACACCACATAAAACAGACAGTCAAATCCGCTTTCTTTCATCTCCGAAATATTGCCAACCTAATGTCCTCCCTCTCCCATACCGCAGCTGAAACCTTAATACATGCACTCATCTCCTCCTGCCTTGACTACTGTAACTCTCTTCTTTCTGGCATCAACTCTTTGTCTCTCCATAAGCTAAAAATGGTCCAAAACTCAGCAGCCAGACTCCTCACCCACACCAAGTCCTGGCAGCACATCACCCCTATCCTTCGGGAACTTCACTGGCTCCCTGTTCCTAAGCGCATTGACTATACAATTATTCTGCTCATCTACAAAACCCTCCATTAGCTTGCTCCTCCAAACCTCGCCAATACCAACCCAATCGGTCACTGCGCTCTTCAACGGCCGGCAACCTCATCATCCCCAGGTCCAGGCTACGTAGCTTTGGGGACAGGGCTTCCTCTAGGGCCGCTCCAAGGCTGTGGAACACACTTCTGCAATCCATCCGTGACTCTGAATCTATTACCATCTTCATCCACCGCCTCAAGACTCATCTGTTCACAAAAGCCTTCCCATGGCCCCTCCCCTTCCCCTCGTTCCATTGTCTTGTCCTAGTCCTTTTTCTTTTCGTTATCTGTGTATTGTCTACTCAATTGTAAAGCGTCTTTGGGTCTTTAGAAAAGCGCTATATAAATTCAATGTATTATTATTATTATAGAACAATTTGGAGCTCATTGCTCTGAAGACAGTGGAGATGGTTGTGGATTTCCGGAAGAACCCAGCCCCACCCACCCCCATCACCCTGTGTGACTCCCCAGTCACTATTGCAGAGTCCTTCCGCTTCCTGGGCATCATGATCACCCAGGACCTGAAGTGGGAGCAAAACATCACATCCATTACCAAAGAGCACAGCAGAGGATGTACTTCCTACGGCAGCTAAAGAAGTGCACTTCTACACAGCCATCATTGAGTCCATCACCTCCTCCATCACTATCTGGTACGCTACTGCCACTGCCAAGGACAAGAGCAGAATGCAGTGAGCCATTCGATCTGCTAAGAAAGGTTATTGGCTGCAATCTGCCATCCCTCGAGGACCTGTACACCACCAGGACCCTGAGGCGCGCTGGAAAGATTGTGGCTGATCCCTCCCACCCTGGACACAAACTGTTTCAGCCACTCCCATCTGGCAGGAGGCTAAGGTCCATTAGGACCAACACCTCGCGCCACAAGAACAGCTTCTTCCCATCGGCAGCTGGCCTCTTCAACAAGGCCAGACGACCCCCACTGACATTGACACTCTGCCCCATAACTTAACTTCTATATAATGCATTACATTAATGCACTTCTCTGGACTCCCTTCATGCACATTGCACTTTAACTTATTAAGTAAATGTTTGCACATTTTATGTTTACTTTAATTCCATACCACTTACTGTTTTTCTTGTCATGCACCATAGCACCAAAGAAAATTCTTTGTATGTGCAAATGTACTTGGCAATAACGTTTTTCTGATCTGTTCTGCTTTGATCTGGTGTACACTGATCTGGTGTACACTGATCTAGTGTACACATAATAAGGGTAAATAAACAGTGACAGTGTAACTCATTACATTGTTTGCAGCAGTGATTTCTCAATTGCCCATGGTGCGTTGAATGACTGCAAAAGACATGTTGAGGTGAGTTTAATAGGTGTCATTTGTTTATTATTTTAACTAGCTTCTATAAGGGGCTACTGTGTTAATATTTACTTTACACCTGGCTCCCTGTAGACATGTGTAATGTAGTTATTGAATGCAAATGTACTCCATGAGTTGAGTAATAGAGTATTATAATTTAGTATAACATATTACCAAACAGTGTACATAAGTACATACATATTTTAATGTCACATTTTCTGAATGTACCAGAACAGGTGAAATCACAAATAGCAAAATATTTATGTAACCTATAATATAATAAGGACACCTCATGCTTTTATTTTATTAGAGACCACTAAATATTAAACAGGCTATGCGCAGGAAAGACTGGTCAAGTATTTCACAGTCTGACACAGAAGGTCACTAAAGCTAAGTTATACTTAACATATTTCATTGTTGAGCATAACCTACCGTCCAGGCAAGCTATTATGGAAAATGTTTCCAGATTCAGATATAGCAAAAAACTATGCCTGCTCATCAACCAAGACAGCAGCGATCGTAAACATGGAACCTGAATGACCAGAGGATCTGTACATGTTCATCCGGACAGAAAAAAGACAATACAGTATTTTGGTTGATGAAAGCAATGATATTATGTGTGAGAATGAATGTGCCATTTTAGCCAGGTACTATAATGAAACACTGGATAAGGTTACAGTTGGAATTGTAGACATGCCAGTGTGCAATGATGCCAAAGCAGAAAACATATACAACTGCATTGTATCATCCATGAATGACAAAGGCCTTAAATTGTGTAATTATGTAGAATTTAGGAGTGACATCTGCAATGTGATAATTGGCAAAACAACTCAGTTTTGTCAAGAGTGAAAGCACAGGCTTCTCATATTTGCAGTGTTGGCTGTCCAAGTCACCTGGTCAACATTTGTGCCAAGACTGCTGCTAAGGAGCTCTCAATAGCACATGAAAAACTGCTCATTGACATGTAATACTTTGAGAATAGTTCCAAATAAAGTGAAGACCTAAAACAAAAGCTCTGCAATGTTGCCAAGCAAAGAGTACAACAACATTGTCTTACACTGGCTGTCTTTAGGAAATTGATTGTGGAATCTGCTTCACCAATGGTAAGTTGCTTCCTCTATTATGTCACCCAAATGAAACTGCATGCTTCCTCTATTATGTCACACAATGCTTTGACACATTCTATTAGATTTTAAAACAAGGCACCTGTCCTTTTCAAGATGGAGCAGAGTGTGCTCCTTTGTGACATGACAATCAGATTTCTTAAGCCGAAGGTATTGAGGGAACACAACATTCAGAAGATAGATGTCAGTAAGGGTTTTTTATTGGGTACCTGGCAAGGAGGCAGTTGTTCAGTGAGAAAGGAGAAGAGATGGCGCGGAGCATTCTATGTCAGAAGCTTATTCTGCCAAACAGGCTGCTGCACAGAGAGCAAAATAAGTATAAGTGCTATTCGCATTAGCGTGTGTATATAGAAAATGTTGATAAATACATTCATACACAGATAGCAAGCAAGAATATAGGTATAAGGAGTGTCAAGTCTTTTATTACTTTTGCAGTTCTAGTCATTGGCTCCTGTGAAGTGGAAACAATTATGGCTAAAAGACTTTGGGATTCACTAGCGTAGGATATTAGTTGCAACACAGGTTGTGTGGGTTGGGTTCATCAGAGCATAAAGATCACAATTGTTTGTTTTGTATGGTGCACCTAGAGTAATGATAAACTACATCTAATTAATTTAGGTGACTATTACAGGCGACCATGTAAATTATATTGACAAAGTCTAGGACCGGTAGAATGGTCATCCAAGCATCAGGTCTATTGTGGAAACATTTAAATGCACAAGTACAAGAGGACGCTTGTACCATACGCCATTCGGTCAAAGTAGAGCTCCAGCTTTGGAATAAAACCATTCCATGTGAACTTGATTGAACTGACTGGACAACACACATGATGCCCAGAAAGACTGTTTACGTACACATCTGTGGTTATGACCATGGTGCTTGCCTATGGTGCAGCAACAGAAACTGCATCTCCCTACCTGTCTGCTTAAACCCTACAACCCTTTCTGTGCACTCTGATACTTCGTGGAAACCCAACCCTCACAGGTGGGCAGCTGCCACTCAGCCAAGGCAAACCTCTTCTCTGTCTTGGCATCCTCACTGGTGGAACAAACGTCCCCTTGAAGCCAGGACAGCAGAATCCCTGCCAATCTTCGGAAAGGGGCTTATAACCTACCTCTTTGATGTGTATCTTATTTAAAAATGTACTTTGATATCTCTGGCACTGAATATGCCAACTAATGGCTTTGATGAATGAAAGCGTACCTATTAATATTGTCAGATGTTGATTTTCCAAGACACCTTAAGAGGAATGCACTTAAGTCGCTCTGGTTAAGAACATCTGCTAAATGACTAAAATGTAAAAAAAATAATGATAGTATGAATATCTATAGAGTATCTACAAAAGCTATTTTGTCAAATAATAAAAATGAAAATGTTTTCCCCGTCAGTGTCTCTGAGATTTTCTCAGAGTTTTGTGTAATCTACCACTAAGAGCTTGCTAACACATAAAGTGGATTGCAGATAAACCTCAGGTTTCACAAGCTTGGTTACAATCCTGAAATAATTGTTATATCTTAGATTTCTTTCATCTTTCATCCAGTAACATTTCCCCAGTTTTATCCCTTTATTGTCCTATACAGACGTAGGTAACGTGACAGTTTTGTAATTTTTTCAGATGATTCTGGTTTTATTTTTCCAACCTATGAACTCTTTTTGGATCCAGTTAAAATGCAGATATTCATAATATCGACAAACAATCAAAACAAAGTATATTCTTGCTTAGGTAAAGTTTGGGCTTACAAAACGTGTTTGAGTAAGGCTTGGGGAGAGGTTTAATGTCAGGTTTATAAGGTTTAGTTTTATTTTGTTGAATGTATTGCTTGTTAAGGTTAGAGTTAGGTTTACAATAATAGTTAGGGTAAGGGTTTGCGTGTGTACAGTGCATCTGGAAAGTATTCACAGCGCTTCACTTTTTCCACCTGATGTTTACTTAAAGCCGTTTTCCAGAATGAATTACATTTATTTTTTTCCTCAAAATTCTACTCACAATACCACATAATGTGAAAATGTGTTATTGTTTATTTTTTCAAATCTATAAAAAACAAAATCCCATAATTATATTCACAGCCCTTACAATGACAATCAAAATTGAGCTCAGGGGCATCCAGTTCCCACTGATCATCCTTAAGATGAAAAAGGATGATCACAGTGGCCTCCATCATCCGTAAATGGAAAATGTTTGGAACCACCAGGACTCTTCCTAGAGTTGGCTGCCTGGCCAAACTGAGTGATCGGGGGGAGAAGGGCCTTAGTCATGGAGGTTTCCAAGAACCTGATGCTCTGACAGAGCTCCAGCGTTGCTCTGTGTACAGAGGAGCGCTGGAAAGACAACCAAGCCGGAAAGACAACCAACTCTGCAGCACTCCATCAATCAGGCGTGTATGGTTAAGGGGCCAGACCATGAGGAACAAAACATTCTGGTCTGTTGAAACAAAGATTAAACACTTTTGCTTGAATGCCAAGCGTAATGTATTGAGGAAACCAGGCACCACTCATCACCTTGCCCAATACCATTCCTACAGTGAAGCAAGGTGGTCGCTGCATCATTCTGAGGGGATGTTTATTAGCGGCAGGAACGGGGAGACTAGTCAAGATCAAGGGAAAGATGAATGCAGCAATATACCTTGAGGAGCATAAGCAATATGCCAAGCTAGTTCAAGTCGCTAGAGCCAAGGCAGCAGCCCCGACGGATACCACCATAAATTTTCTGGTTGTCTTTCCGCTCTAGCTTTGTCAGCAATGTATGAGAACATGTTCCAAAAGTGGAATATGGTTAAGTGAAACATGGGTACCATGGTATGGAACATTTAAATTTAGATTTTCAATGCTGTGCAGCCTACTTCAAAGAAACGCATTTCCACCTTGTCTTAGGTTACGTTTATTTTTCGTAATATTTTTAACATCACCATGTTATGCCCTCTAAATGAAGTCTTGATGAGTTACTAAATACTTTCACAGACTGAATTAATCAGCAACTTTGGGGAATGTTTTATCTAAACTCTGGAACGTTTTTTCTCAACCTTTGTCCAAAGAACAACTGAGATGAGCAAGAGAAACACCAAAAAGCATTATCAACCTTCTAGCACCACCAGTTGTTTGGAATAATGTCTTGGCAGGTTAAAGTAAAGTTTTTCGAAGTGAGCTTAAATTAGATAAAGAACCTCTGTATATTGTTTGAACAGGGTTTCTTGCTTAAATCCTGTACCCTGGGTTTGTCCTTGTGCAAGACAATGGGTAAGCATTTCCTGGATGACGAAGGCATTGACTGGCCCTCACCGCCCAAGGTCAGAATGCTATTGAGAACCTCTGGGACATCATGTATCATTTCACACAACCCCATTAAATTGTGCCACAGACTGTCCAAGAGCTCCCTGATGCCCTGATCCAGGTCTGGGAGGAGATCCCCCAGGACACCATCCACCCCTCATCAGGAGCTCACTGATGCCCTGATCGAGGTCTGGGATGAGATCCCCCAGTACACCATTTGTTCTCTCATTGGGAGCATGCCCAGATGTTGCCAGGAGTGCATACAGGCATGTGGGGGCCATACACACTACAAAGTCACATAATGAGTTGCCGTTATGAAATGTACGCAAGTTGGAACAGCATGTGATTTCAATTGTTTGAAATCAATTGTAATGAAAATCTAAGAGTACAAGATGAGGTTGTACATGCAGGGGGAGGGGACGTTGTGTCTGGGAACATTGCATACATTGCTACATTGTTCTGCATCTTCCTTCTCTTAATTTGGAAAATTACAATTGCACAAAGCAGTAGCAATTGTGCCTAGGATATGTCCCATACGCCAGGATGATGTTGTCCCAGTCACTTCCCTATTGAGAACAGGGATGAGTGTGTTTCTCATATGCAGCCACAAAAGGCAACCACAAAACACAGTATGATTTACACTATCGCTTGACCAACTGAGGAAGAGGTATTTTGAAGGTAGTACTGAGGCAGCCAATTGAACATTATACTAAAAAAGGTATTTGGTCACAGTCTGAGGCCCTACCTGTCACGTTCCCGTCTAGGGACGTGCCCCCACCTCTGTCATGTCACGTCCCCGTCTAGGGACACGCCCTCACCTCTGTCATGTCACGTCCCCGTCTAGGGCCTTGCCCCCACCTCTGTCATGTCACGTCCCTGTCTAGGGACACGCCCTCACCTCTGTCATGTCACGTCCCCGTCTAGGGCCTTGCCCCCACCTCTGTCATGTCACGTCCCCGTCTAGGGACGCGCCCCCACCTCTGTCATGTCACTGTCACGTCCCCGTCTAGAGACGCGCCCCC
>JACXGK010009849.1:0-18971 GCA_016801125.1 Novumbra hubbsi
TCAGAGAGACGAGGGGGACAACAGAGTATCAGAGAGACGACGGGGACAACAGAGTGTCAGAGTAATAATAACTATTCTGCGTCCCAATCACTGCGTTTGAAATGCAACCATGATGTCAAAGGTCAGAAAGGAGACAACTGACCTGTCCTCTCATGACTGACATTTGCTTCTCAAACATAGTCTTGTCAAATCCTTTATCTGTCTGAAAAAGAAACAGCCATGTTAGTTGTCAGAATCAGTCTGTGGCCTGAAAGTATCTGGAAAAACACAAACAGTGACAGAAGACACCTTAAACATCTCGTAGAGGTCCTCACAGAGGTCCTGGACAAAGTTCATGTCTGACAAACGAGACATAACCTGCTCTCTTGTCTCCTGGGAGAAAGGCACCTTGGCTTGGGGAAGCCACGCCCAATGGAACGGGTCTGAAAAAAACAACATAAAAAAAAACATCAACAACAATAATAATAAGAAAATGAATAACAACAACTGAAATAAGAGAAACAATAATAATGATGAAAACAATAACAACACAAATGACAACGAGGGAAAACAACAACACCAATACTAATGACAGTGTGATAGTATCCGTAAAGGTTCCCTACAGGCTCGCCATTCATCTGGGTGTTTGAATGGGAAAGCCAAGCCGTTGTCTATAGCTGCGATCTGGACAGCTGGATCACTTCGCTCAGGTCTCTCTGGGTCCTGACGGAAAAACACAGGTTGTTTATTAACCAGACACAGTAATCTGGTCCTCAACCTTTCACCCAGCAGACGCAGAGACTGACATGGATGTTTAAACAGACAGATACTGAATAGATAATAGGCTGATGATCGACAGACCGGAGAACCCAGGTACAACTCACCTTCTCCACCTCCTCCACCTCCTCACCTCCAGGATTCTCGTACTTGATCAACCAGTTGTCATTTCCTCTATCTGGTGGAGAGTGAGAGCAGTGGAGGAGTTAGACTGTGTTCAGGAGACCAGCGTAAAGGTTAGACTGTGTTCAGGAGACCAGCGTAAAGGTTAGACTGTGTTTAGGAGACCAGCGTAAAGGTTAGACTGTGTTTAGGAGACCAGTGTACAGGTTAGTCCAGGGGTGGGCAAATATTTTGGCTCGGGGGCCACATCAGGATTTTGAAATGAAATGGAGGGCCACATTTGTTTTTGTACTTTGTTAATCATAATTGATTTGGAGGCCAGAAAAGGGTCCCCGGGCAGTAGTTTGCCCACCCCTGGGTTAGTCTGTACCCAGGAAACTGTAAAGGTTTGACTGCATTCAGGGGACCGGTGAAAAGACTACAATGTATTCAGTAGACTGTAAAGACTACAATGTATTCAGTAGACTGTAAAGACTACAATGTATTCAGTAGACTGTAAAGACTACAATCTATTCAGTAGACTGTAAAGACTACAATGTATTCAGTAGACTGTAAATGATCAAATGTATTCAGGAGACTGTAAATGATCAAATGTATTCAGGAGACTGTAAATTATCAAATGTATTCAGGAGACTGAAAATGATCAAATGTATTCAGGAGACTGAAAATGCTAGAATGTATCCAGAAGACTGTAAATGCAGGAATGTAAAGCTGCTAACACATGTTAAAGGTCAAGTGTTCTCTTTCCAATGTGTAAATTGACAACGCTGAACAAACACCACTGCACACACACCTGTGTTCCTTATGACATAGTCCACACACACCTGTGTTCCTTATGACATAGTCCACCCACACCAGTGTTCCTTATGACATAGTACACACACACCTGTGTTCCTTATGACATAGTACACACACACACCTGTGTTCCTTATGACATAGTACACACACACACCTGTGTTCCTTATGACATAGTACACACACACACACCTGTGTTCCTTATGACATAGTACACACACACACCTGTGTTCCTTATGACATAGTCCAGAATAACCAGCCTTTCAAACTGAGACTGCAGCTGTTTTCTGATGTTCTCCGGAAGAGGGTCCGTCTCAAAGCGCCTCAACCAATAATCTGCTTCGTGGTAACCTTCCACAAACAGCTGGAAGGAACCCACCTGAGGAGATTGAGACAGAAACAATCATTATTATTTTATCTTTATTTCAACAAGAAACACTTGTTTACATGTTTACACATACAGTTTAGGTTCAATGATAAAAAAACAAACAGAAAGACAACACAGAAAACAAGACGATCACAGAGAGCAAAATACACTGCTTTAAACAAAGTTGTTATTCCCTTGAGACTTGGCAAGGACTGTGGGGTGCCTTGGGTATAACCCAGTAACAGGACTGTGGGGTCCCTTGGGTATAACCCCGTAACAGGACTGTGGGGTCCCTTGGGTATAACCCAGTAACAGAACTGTGGGGTGCCTTGGATATAACCCAGTAACAGGACTGTGGGGTCCCTTAGGTATAACCCAGTAACAGGACTGTGGGGTCCCTTGGGTATAACCCAGTAACAGGACGGTGGGGTCCCTTGGGTATAACCCAGTAACAGGACGGTGGGGTCCCTTGGGTATAACCCAGTAACAGGACGGTGGGGTGCCTTGGGTATAACCCAGTAACAGGACTGTGGGGTCCCTTGGGAATAACCCAGTAACAGACAGTCACAATGACAGACAAGTTGGTATGGTACACTGGGAGGTCAGGGTCACAGTACATTGATAACAAGGCCAATTATTAGATACAACAACAACCTACCAGGTTAAACACTACAACAACAACCTACCAGGCTAAACACTAGATAATACAACAACAACCTACCAGGCTAACTAGATTCAAATGTCCTTAGAGTTCCATCTGCTATAATATGCACTTATTTGGTAACAGTCTGGGTACCTTTGGGGGGAGGCCCACTCTGTGGAAGTGACGTCCTACTTGGGGGACCTTCTCCAGAGCATACTTTTTGCCTCTGGACTTGGCTCTGTCGATGGCGTTGTAGTGGAAAGTCTCACTGACTAAATACACGACCTGAAAAACACACATTATTGCTGTCATAATCATGGTCCCGTGAACATTATCGGAATAAAGCGACACAATGTACTAGGGATCCACATTGGTTTACACAAAAGACCCAGTATAAATGGAGTCCGAACGATCCATCTATTCATTGTTGACTTTGTCGTCAAAATTACGACGTTCGTAAGACAACCCTGACATTCAACCAATTGCTGACAGAACATGCGACTGGAAGGAGGTTTTACATTTTACATGATTCAAGGACATTAATAACCCCTTGTTGACAAGGTAATAAATGATACTTTTGAAGTTTAAAAAGTGTAAATAAAATGGACTGCAACTGTTATTGACACAAATAGGTTATCTTATAGTCCACCATTAGTTCTCTTAGGGGTTTTACCTAAATATTAGTAAAGCTGGAGAGATGAGACAAGGGTTATTCCTATATTCAGATTGGCATCTGGTATCTTTTCTCTCTCGCTACAAGGCCTACTGAGTTCTTAAGGAGGCGATTCATAAGCAAAGACTTGAGATGAAACTCTGTCACGCCTGTAGATTCTTCTGATGACGCAGCATGAAAGATTTCTCTAAGCCGTCGATAAAGCACTCAAAACAAATTTGTAAACCATAAAGCTGGTGTCCTACATGACATTCAACCCCTCGTGCTAAACCACAAACCTGGTGTCCAACATGACATCCAACCCCTAGTGCTTCGGAGCTCTTAGCTCTTTCCACAAACAACATGGTTTTCTTGTGTTGGGTTGCCTAACTATCCTGTGTTGAATAAGTGGGCTGTGGGTCTGGAATGTAGCCACACAGGGAAATTAACCAGCTGCAAGACTAGAAATAAGTCAAATAATTAAAGAAAACACTATTATTTAGTAACCATGGACGAGGGTTGTCAACTATTGCTGTCGGCATGGTAACATTGACACACCTTAGTGTTGGGCACCACCCCCAGCCCCAGCTTGGAGTTAGAGGGGAGACGAGTAACCATGGACGAGGGTTGTCAACTACTGCTGTCGGCATGGTAACATTGACACACACCTTAGTTCTGGGCACCACCCCCAGCCCCAGCTTGGAGTTAGAGGGGAGAAGAGTAACCATGGACGACGGTTGTCAACTACTGCTGTCGGCATGGTTACACTGACACACACCTTAGTTCTGGGCACCACCCCCAGCCCCAGCTTGGAGTTAGAGGGGAGACGAGTAACCATGGACGACGGTTGTCAACTACTGCTGTCGGCATGGTAACACTGACACACACCTTAGTCCTGGGCACCACCCCCAGCCCCAGCTTGGAGTTAGTGGGGAGACGAGTAACCATGGACGACGGTTGTCAACTACTGCTGTCGGCATGGTAACACTGACACACACCTTAGTTTTGGGCACCACCCCCAGCCCCAGCTTGGAGTCCACCAAGGAGGCGGCGGCCTCAGACAGATAACCCTGGTTGGGGATCAGGCAGCCACGCCCAAAGCAACACGGACAGCAGAGCTGGAGACGGAAGAATGGGAGGGAGAGAGAGGGGAGGGGGGGGAGAAGGGAGAGGGGGGAGAGAGCTAAATGAATACTGGTATGATGAAAACAGAAATGAAGGAACAGACAAGAAGGAGAAAGGGGAGGAGTGATAGAAAAAGAAGAGTAACATTCGAAAAAGAGATCAGCGAAAGAAAGAGGCCAGAGAATTATAGTGAAAAATAATGAAGAGAGGAAGAGGGAAGAGAGAAAAGGAGTAGGAAGAGAGAAAGGGCGAAGAAAGAGAGAAAGGGAGAAGAAAGAGAGAAGAGAGAGAGAATTGGAAGAGGAAGAGAGTGAGGCAGAAAGTAGATGACTTACCTTGTGAAAGTACTTGGTCCATTTAGGGTTCAGGTGACCATAAGGCTCCTCTGACTTTGGTTTGAAAACACCAACGATTTTCTGGGCGAAAAAAATGCCCATTAACAAATCAAACAAGCAAATGCATTTCAGATCAGTAGATGAGGATTGTTTACAATGTAAAAAGGTCAGAAGGGATCAAAATGACCACTGTTTGAACAAAGCCCAGCATTTGCAATTGGGGTTAAGTAGCTTGCTCAACAGCCAATCAGAAAGTTTTAACTTTGTTTGCACAAGAATTTGAACCAGTGGCTCCCCGACCTCTGACCTCTAGACTCCTGTCTGCCAAGCCCAGACTTTCCCTCACCCCTTTGGGGTCTTTGACGAAGTAGCTCCCACTGGAACCCTGAGAGATCCTCTCTGGGAAGACTCCATTCTCAATAGCTTGCTCCGCCCTCTGAATGATGTCACCAAACTCTGGGTCTTCTGGGAAATGATTAATATCTCCACTACTGTTACCTAGACAATGAGAAAATAAAGTTTAAAAAATGCTAAATGATCCTCCCTAAGTAATTGCTTCCTTGAATAAGTGCTTAATATTGAAAATAAATTGCTCTGTTGAATTTGACGACAGCATATAGACCAGGGCAGAGCCACAGAGAAAGAGTTGCGTCAACTCTGTTGACTCCAATGGGACTGTATTTTCTTTTTGTCAAGGTGGCCGCAAAAGATGGCCAGTTAGTTCCAAACAAAGCAGCTGCGTCGTTGAGAAACAGCGTATGATGAAACTGTTTGAAGGTAAGAATTTATTTTGCACAATGTTTAATCCCCCCCCCATTTGATCAAAGTTGAAATGAGGTAGCAAAATGGTTAATCATCTTAGCTTAGCCATCTAATATGTTTAACGTTAGCTTAAAGTACGAAGATTGTATGCTAGCTAGCACTGATTAATGTAGTGTAGGGTTCCATTTGTTGATTTAAACCCTCCAGTTGGATGCAATTATACACATTGTCAAGCAAAAAACAAAGACAAGTGTACAAAAATAGGAATCTAATTGTAAAGTAAATGTTTAATGAGCAAAATGATTTAGAGACCATTATAACATGCATTGTGTTCTAGATAATGATAGAGAATATCTATGGATTGAAAGTGCTAATGATACATTTAAGACATGTGGAATTGCATATAGGACAATTTGTGGAATTGCTGCTATAGTGGTAAACTACCACTTGCTTCCACCGCATTGTAGCTCCAGCCAACATAAACACCCCCCCATGTGCAGCTCCACACTTGAAGTGATGGCCATTTCATCCAGTGTTAGAATACAATCCCTTCCATCTCTGTCATTGTATCTACCTTTGACTTAAGAAATGTGAAGACCTCCAACACACCAGGCTCAAATTAAATGCTGCATTTGTCTTTGCAGGGTTGGAATTCCAGGTCGTGGAACGTGCCGGTTCTGGAGTGTTTTGTCACCTGTTGGTCCCGCTGCAAAACGGATCTTCTGTGCTTTCTTAATAGTGCTCCTTCCCCGTGTCATTCCTTTTGCATTTTTGCTTCCCATTGCCCTCAGTTGGTCATTAGAGAATACTTTTTTTAATGTAGATTGCAAAATTCCTAATCTTTTCAGGAGAGTAGCCTTTACCTTTCTGACTTTTTTCAGGATGCTTTGGCTCTGAAATCGTCTTCTGCTTTTCTAATTCCTTGTCCTCACTGTTCTCTTCCCTCATTCTCCTTTTGTTTCTATCATTTTCCTCTTCCCTTCCTTCATCTCCTCTTCCCTTCCTTCCTCTCCTCTTCCCTTCCTTCCTCTCCTCTTCCCTTCCTTCCTCTCCTCTTCCCTTCCTTCCATCTCTGAACCTGACATAAGTAAAACATGCATGTATGATGCTGTCTAACAATTTTCCTTTACCTAAGATACAGGTAATTATTGACTCCAATAAAAGGACAAACAACAGAAACATGTCTACAGTGATTATTTGAATAGGAATTTACACTTCAAATGGGTTTATTACCTGTGTCAGCCATGGCTACATAGCTATGCTCACTCTGCACTGCCTCAGCCACATTGACCACAGCGGTACACCTTCTTACCGGATCATTCCTTTTTTAATGACCTGCCGATGGAGGAACATGGTGGGGACAGCATCTATTTTTAGCCTAGTCTTCCCATTTTCTGTGGTGTAAAACTTATGAAACCCTAACTAACCCTAGCAATGTCCCTGGAGAGTGATTTTAACTGTGAGAATCTTCATATACTGATCAACCTAACACAAGGCTTCCATTTAAAACACAATATTTTTTTCATTACCTCACATAGCTTTTTATTGTTAGGGTCCTTTGAAATACTGAAGTGGCTCCTGCTGACTTTTAATAGCCACTTCTGTCACTGTCAGATATATTAATGAAACTCATTACTTGTTTGCAAGTTACATGTAATGACAACATATGAAAATTATGAAGAGATTACTAAATCAGAATACAACTTTCATATTGGAGATGTTAATAAATCTGATTCAAAGTCTGGTAACTTTTTAGGCGCTAGAATACATAGCTTACATAGTAAATGACTAGCAAGCCAACTCATTTCATATTTTAGTTAGTTTACTGTAATTCATGATTTATAAAGGAGGTCCCAAAAGTCAGACTACATTTTTATTTCTATACGAATATTCTTAAGTTAAGGAGTTACCAAGAAACAGTTTTGTGGAGCTCTGTAATCGCTTCGGTGAGTTTTTACCGTTCTTTTGAATCGCCCGCTCGACTATGTTTGGAACTATTTCGAGACTCATGCACCACATGACCATATAGCTTTCCTACCCTCAGTTGATGCCACTCTTTTCTATATACGGCTCTGGACCAGGCCAAGCTGAATTGTCTGGAAACTCAAGAGAAACCAATACAGTTATGTTGCTAGAAAGATGGACAAAAATCGATGCAAATCCACGCGTTTCTGAGCGAAACAAGGTTACCTGCTTTCATATAATAAGGCAAAGGAAAGTATACTCAAAACTGCAGCTACAGCGAACGTATGTGACAATTATGTAGCATACACCATAGGCAAACCCATTACCAAAAAGAAAAACATTGCATTGTTTTGACGCATTTTACGGAAAGCATCCGCTGTAATTTCCGTCGTGTCCCACCGGAGAGCGCATGTGCAAACCATCAAATGAAAGGCACTACTTAAGACATAGTTATTTTTTAGGTAATAAAAACATGTCAGTCTGTCGGTTCACACGGTTTGTATTAATCACAGTTTTACCCAGGTAACACAATAGGTAAAATAAGGTTTTGCGTTTGTATTTAAGGAACACTAACATCTATGAACCACACAAATGTTCCCGGAAGTCTTGTAGTGTTGCGTCTCAGCGATTAAAACATCTCGAAATGTCAGAAGACACAGCAACTGAAATTATAAACCTCGCGTCATTGTCCACTTTTACAATCAATCAGTTTCAGATTAAGTTAGAGTAAAAAAGGAAGTTATAGAAAAATTGGTCAAAAGTAATGAAATATTTTTTACAGCTTTCTACAAAACACATACATCGAAATTTGAATGGTTCTACTACGGCAAAAACGCCATTGCTAGCTCAATTGTATATTCCGGTCTTCCCTAGCATAGTCTTTACCTGGGGATGAAAGGTTCTCTTTATCAGAAGATGAGCTCTGTCGGTTCCGCCTCTTCTGCTTCGCGCCCCGGGTTGACGACGTACTCCCGGATAAACAAGGCAGCAACAGAGTCTCTTCTCCAGAACCGTCCGCCTCCAATTCGGTTAGGATGCTTTCGCATGAGCCGAAAAGCCGAACAGCGACACCTGGGTTTGCTCCGGACCCCAAAGTGACTGTATTCCGATCAAACAATACTGTCGTCCGTGGCTCGGGCAAATGAAATGTGGCAGCGGCGACGACCTGACCCATGTCAGCCAGCACCGGATCGGTCTCGTTTGGGTCGCATTCTGACATCATCCTCGCACACTTGCTTTGCTTATTACGAAGAAGTTAAGTTTAAGCGACACACATTTTTACCGCTCCATCGTTGTTAATGTCTGTACCACCAGCTATGTACTGGCAAAAGCTCCTTTCATACTATGAATGTCCACATCACCTAACCATCGTTTTCTACAGAGCATGCGCTTAGACACGAAACCGCCTAACTGAATTTAAAGAGACAGTGTCGCAAATACACATATCTGGGTTTACAAACGTTTCCTAAAGAGAGCGAAACTCGTCGTATCGTTGTTGCAGAAACGCCACCAACTTACCGCAGATAGTTTGATATCGCTAGCGACGTTTAAGGCCCTGGCGGTCTGTTAGTGGACGGACGATCCGACGGAATTATGGACGCAGTTTGGGTGG
This sequence comes from Novumbra hubbsi, assembly GCA_016801125.1. Taxonomy (NCBI): domain Eukaryota; kingdom Metazoa; phylum Chordata; class Actinopteri; order Esociformes; family Umbridae; genus Novumbra; species Novumbra hubbsi. Next base: position 9,136 of record JACXGK010009849.1, read on the forward strand.
TTGTGTGTTGATAATTTTGAGGTTTGCCCTCATCACTTAAATATGACGTAATGTCACTTATTGTTTTTATTACGTTTTTTTTACATAGTGCGTACGCTGAAACGATATGTCCCTTTATTCACTATACGATACTATGAATCAGACCCCACTTTTCACGCTCTCAGTGTAGTGGCTCGCTTTATTTTACAAGTGCCTTCTAGTTAAATGTATTGCTGAATCACTACTAAGAATATAAAACACATCTTCGCTCTCCAACCTCTCCTCCTTTCCTGTCCTTGCTCGCCTCCTCCTACTCTTGCTCCTGTCCCTATCTATCTTCTTCTATCTCCTCTCTTCCCCATCTCTCCTCTTCATCTCGGTCTCAGTAGAAGCTGTTGGTACTCAAGCAAATAGCCAACACTCTTCCTCTGGTGTGAACGACCCTTCCAGTTAAACAAAGCTATAACATCACCAGTAGATCTTGTCCAGTATAAACTTGGATCTGAATTAGATATGCTTCCAGCAATGTTTTATTGAACAGACACACGTATAAACTTGTTTTGATTGTTCTTTAGTTCAGCACTTTATTTATTCAAGTCATCGGTTGCCTTAGTCAGATCACACAATTATGTTTTATTGATACGTTTGCAAATCAGTTGTGTCAAGTGTTGACTGTGATAACAATGTTGATGGTGAGTAACAATCTGAATACTGTGGTTTGTAGACAGTCTACAAGGATTAATTTGGCCTAAAATCATTTACCATTTAAATAATATACTCAGGTGTACAGTAACAAATAAGCACAATGTGAAACATAAGTGATTTTTCATTAGAAACTCAGAAACTCATTGTGGTAACCAGGAAGTGTCTGTGGTAACCAGAATGTTTCTGTGGTAACCATGAACCAGATTAAACATCTAAAAACATGTGCGAACATGCAATGAGTTCCCAACACATGTGGAGCCATCCTGACTAAAAACACATTTCAAAGTTGCAAAGACCTGGTGAGAAGAATCCTGCATTTCCAGCAACTGACCATTAAAAGGAGTAAGATGAGAGTCAAGTCCAAGAAGACAGGATATAAGAAGAAAAACAGACGAGTGTCCCTCCACTTCCTGGTTTTACCATCCTTTTGTGGGTGTTTGATACCATCCAGGTTAGTAAAACGTGAACAATTACACACAGACAGACACACACACAGACCCACACACACAGTGGTGATCCCTGATGATCAACCCAAGCTGGTGATGTTGGACCGACCCCCAGGGGGCGCTACGATGCGATGGCCAGAACGCCGGGGGATATTGTCGTCAAACTGAGCCCCTGAGAGGGAGAGAACGAGACAGAGAGAAGACACAGGTGGAAGGGAGAGAATGAGACAGACAGAGAGAAGAAACAGGTGAGAGGAGAGATAAACAGACATAGTGAGTGACATAGATAAATAGTGAGGAGGGAGCAAGGAGAGAGACATAAATAGATTGATGGATTCAGGATTTGTGTCTACACCTGAACCAGGACTTTTATATTCTGATAGAGGATGTCTCCACAACAGTCTGATCGAGTGTGATTGCGTCCAAATCTGTCTGATCAATTCATGAGATGTATTTCTTTGGCCGGACACGCAAACAATCACTTCAGTTTTGCTAACTTGCTTGGGTAGTCACTCCCTGGAAGTTGTGTTGTCACAATATTTCCCTTGGTCATTTGACCAACTCTACCTGGCACAGGAAGATCCAACCCAGGGGTTGGCCCAGGATCAGAATACACATCAGAGACACCTTTCAGACACACTGTCACTGTCCTGTTACCTGATAGGCTGAAGTTAGATTGGTGGAGGTTCCTGATTGGTGGGGGCTGGTGGGAGGTGGGTGAGGTCTTAGCCGAGGGGGAGGGGGTTATGTATGTGGGCATGGCCGGGATGTCGTACACTGGTCCATCATACATCCCACGAGTCACACCTTGATGCCCTTTGACCTGTGGAAACACACATACGCATTTTTGATCCTGCGATCCACCACTTCCTGCTAATGTTGCATCATGGGAAAAATTGAAATAAACTAATGTACACGCCAGCACCGATGGACCCTGACAGGTACACAGGAAGGTTTCTTCCTGTTTCAGTCGCAATGGTCTTTGACTAGAGTTAAGTGGACCCCCTCCAAATAATAGCAGATGAAGTACTGGCTCCTCCCCAACCCACCCTGAGTAGAAAATATTAGCCAATAAGATCACTTTCTGGGGCATCCCCCTCAGTTTACTTCCTTTCAGCGCCACTTCTTGGCTGCATTGCGTTGTGGGTTCTGTAGTTACCTGGTTCCTGGTCCGGATGCGCTGGTAGGCATGGTCAGGGAAGGCTTGGCGGGGAATGAATCGTCCAGAACCCTGCTGGACCTGTAGCCCCTCCCCCTCCTCGTAGACCACCCTCCCCTGACTCACCACGGCAACCGGACCCCCTCGACACTCCATCCCCTCAAAGATGTTATATTCCACACCCTTGGGTGTGGGGGCGGTTGGGGGAGAAGGAGATTTAATTGGTAATCACTTTCTTAATTAAAACCAAGCCTCAAATGCTGTTAACGTGTTTGCATTATATCAAACATAAAACATTAACACAAACATGAAACGTTATCTCAAACATGAACTAATCCTCTAATACACTCAATACACTCTGTCTCAATCCCCTTCTTTTCTCTCTACCTCCTCCCTTGTTTTATCTTCCTCTAACACTCTCTCCCATTGGCCCAGCCCTCCCTCTGTGTCTCCTCCCTCTCACCTCCTCCCTCCTCCCCTCCCCTCTCACCGACTGTTGTATTCTGGAGGTGATGGTTTTGGTTCTGTCTGGGTCCCAGATGACGATGTCTGCGTCTGAACCCGCAGCGATGCGTCCTTTCCGGGGGTACAGGTTGAAGATCTTGGCTGAATTGGTGCTGGTCACCGCCACAAACTGGTTCTCATCCATTTTCCCCATCGTCTGAAAGAGGACAGCAGAGAGGAGGATGAGGATGAAGGCATAGGGTGATGGGACACGACAAACATGCTAAATCAGAGGACGCAGGATTTATTCATTTGGTTGCACATTCATTATTAGAGGCGTGTCCTAAATGAGCTCCTGGACTGTAATCCCTCTTTCAAATTAGTCAATTGAGAAATTGGAAAAAAACTACTTTGCAATATGTTTTTAATGAGTTACAGTCATTTTGCGCGTCTTTGTGTCTCTACAGTCACGACTTGAGCTCCTCACACGTTACTCCCACGTTACGTGTTTGACCAGCTACATTTTAGTTATATGGTCACTAGCATTGACTTATGTCCAAAATTCCACTTCTCGTGAGATGTAACTGCTGATGTGTAATTGAAATCAGCAAGGCTAATCAGCTAGCTGAATAATGTTAGCATTAGCCTCCCGATCTCTGCGCTACTTCACAAAGCCTTGCTAGCAAAGCAAAACTATTACTATCTTTCTCACCACCGCCTTGTCCCAGACGAAGCCCATCCTCTCCTCGATGCCGTTGGTCCCTTCTGGGATCAGGGTGAAGTTGTCTTTTCCCAAGGCTTTCTGGGAGGTGCTGTAAGCGCAGTGTGCACTGCCCACTACCTGCAAGTCCCCGCTGTCAGAGACAGTCAACACAGCGGACGTTTTATGTTGGAATAATGGTCTACATAATGCATGCTAAACATTCACATATGTGATTCAACGTACAATAACATAAGACCAAAATTAAATATTACCCAGAGTATGTATTACACTATACCACAGGATGACAGTATATATCACACTATACCACAGGATGACAGTATATATCACACTATACCACAGGATGCCAGTATATATCACACTATACCACAGGATGACAGTATATATCACACTATACCACAGGATGACAGTATATATCACACTATACCGCATGATGACAGTATATATCACACTATACCACCAGATTGTAGTATATATATCACACTATACCACATGATGACAGTATATATCACACTATACCACCAGATTGTAGTATATATATCACACTATACCACTGGATGACAGGATGACAGTATAATGTAATTGTGTGTGTGTGTCCTACCAGGCCAGAAGACTGTGTAGGTGATCTGGGGTCGTGGGGTCAGGGCTAAGGGGCGGAGAGGTCACGTAGGCAGCAGCCTTGGCCCAGTTCTTGCTCCAGTAGTGTGAGCCATCTGTGGCTAGGCTGGCTGTGATTGTCTCCCCAAACACAATGGCACCTAGTGGGAGGAGTCAAGAGAAAAGAGGTGAACAAATCAGATTGTCACAGATTGACAGACGAACTACCCGGTTGTCACACAAACAGACATACACAGTCTGACAGAGACACAAAATCTGTCACACAGACAGAGACACACAGACTGACAGACAGACTGACTGACAGACCTTTCCTCCTGGCCTGAGTTATGGTGTCGGCTGCGGTCTTGCTCATCACCTTAGTGATGTAGACTGGACAGTTGACTCTGTTGCCGAGGGTGATGGCACGGAACACTGCCTCTGCCTCCAGCTGCACCATAACACACAACCGACATAAACAAGTACACACATAATTGGTTGGACACAAGTCACTGTTACGTTTAATATCTCAGTGGGGACCCCAAACATTCCCATTCAGAATCCTATTTTCTTTAACCCCCACACCCCAACCCTGTAAAACAAAAGTTAAAATCTGAGTCCCAAACCCCAACCCTGCAAACTGTAAGCATAAAAGGAGTCCTAAACCCCAACCCTGTAAACTGTAAGTGTAAATCGAGTCCCAAACCTGTCAACTGTAAGTGTAAATCGAGTCCCAAACCCCAACCCTGTAAACTGTAAGCGTAAACCGAGTCACAAACCCCAACCCTTTAAACTGTAAGTGTAAATCGAGTCCCAAACCCCAACCCTGTTAACTGTACGTGTAAATCGAGTCCCAAACCCCAACCCTGAAAATTGTAAGCGTAAACCCAGTCCCAAACCCCAACCCTGTAAACTGTAAGTGTAAACCGAGTCCCAAAGCCCAACCATGTAAATTGTAAGCGTAAACCGAGTCCCAAACCCCAACCCAGTAAACTGTAAGTCTAAACCGAGTCCCCAACCCTGTTAACTGTACGTGTAAATCGAGTCCAAACCAAAACCCTGTAAACTATAAGCGTAAACCGAGTCCTCAACCTCATAATATCTGACCATATTCTGATTATTTGCTTGCATTTATTCCAATTAGCTGTGTTTCACTGCCCTTGCAGAGGTGGTCGGTCCCCAGCAGCAGAGTAGTACACCTACAGACAGACAGACAAATATAAACATCACCTCCTCAGGACGACTTAGAGGGTGACCCTCCGGTCCAGTGATTCCCATGCTGAGGATTTTACTCTGCTCCTAAACCAGGAGAAACATCTTCATCACATTATCATCATCATCAACATTACTGTTGTTAGAATACCTTTTCCGTTAAACTGTCCAAACTACTGGCGACAAGTCATACTGATTCACTGTGTTATGACTGTGTTATACCAGTGTTACAATCATGTTACACTGATTCAATGTGTTACAACTTTGGTCACGACCATGTCACAATCATGTTACACTGATTCAATGTGTTACGACTTTGGTCACAACCATGTCACAATCATGTCTGTATGAGTACAACGTGTTACCTGGGCGATGAGGTCACCGTTCTCCGCATGCACCATCACCATGGCCCCCAGGGCCTTCAGGAACGAGAACGCCTCATACAACTGAAACAGGTGGGGGCAAGGCCAAGAGACAGAGGGAGAAAGAGGAGAGACAGAGGAGAGAAAGAGGAGAGAGAGGAAAGAGAGGAGAGGGAGAGAGGAGGGAGACGAATGAAGGGGTAACATTTTTTAAAGCGGGGGAATTATCATACAAGCACAGGAAGTACAAATAAACATCTTTGTATAATAATTGATTGATTCGGTACATCTAGATCAAACCAACCTGAGAGTCTGTCATCTGAAACGTATCCTTATAAGCCATATACACCTGGAATGAGTTGATCCCTGGGAGGAGACAGAGGAAGACTTAACACTGACCAATCATGACATGTTATAATCAACTAATTATCCAATCAGTTGATCCATATGAAAAGCTTTATGCTGTGCCAGAATCAACCTGCCCACCAAACAACCAATAAGATAACCGGACCAACCACTCAAACAATCAACTAACCCATGACTCCTCCAACCAATCACATTTGTAGAATAACCTCCTGTAGACAACATACTGTACAAGGTACAACTGTCAGCAGAGATTCATTAGTGGGCACAGTGCCCCCCAACATCTAGTGGTTTAAGTCCAGAAGCTTCCGCTCGCATTGAACCCACCTTTCTCCTGCACCAGAACCTCCAGCTCGTCCTTGACCCCCGGGTGCCAGTTTGGCAGATCGACGTGCAGCGAGTAGTCACAGCAACACTTCCTGTCGGCCGATGCCTGCCAGCGCTCAAAGGCCTCCAGCAGACTGTCTCCGGGCTGGGGCACCACATGGTCAACTAGAGGGTCAGAGGTCAGGGGTCAAGGTGGGTTAAGGGTCATGGAAGATTCAGTCAATTTATTTGTATGTTTTGATCTAGAAGCATCCAAACTGATTAAAGTCAACAAATGCAGTGGATCGTTTGCATGTGATTCTAAAATGAACAGCAATTTATTCGATCTCTGAGAAGATGTTCTCTGTACCCATGAGTTCTCTGTACATTTTAATCCTGAGTGTCCAGACATCCACAGCCTTTACATTTACCATTTGAGCCATTACACAGACTCTTACTGGGTTGAAATCCTTTCAATTGTTTCCAGACAAATGTACAAATCCCTGTCATGTGATTTATGTGATCCAGTGCGTCTGTCCCCCCCCCTCACTGATCATGGTGGTGCCTCCGGCCAGCGCAGCCTTGGTGCCCAGGTAGAAGTCATCCACGGGGGGGCAGCCCAGGTGGGGCTTCAGCAGGCAGGTGTTGACATCTATCCCCCCTGGGATCACCATGGCTCCATTAGCCTCCAGGACCCTCACGTCATCTGGGACTGTCAGGTTCACACCTACATCCCTGCAGAGGGGAGTAACCCGGGAGGAACGGGGGGAACGGGGGGGAAGGTGGAGAGCGATGAGGAGGAAGTGGAGGGAGTTAATTGAAAAGGGAGCAAGGAAGGAAGTGAACAGGAGACACCGGTTTTAACCTGGAATAATATCTTCAGTGCTGAACAACCTTGAAACTGAACTTAGCCTAGAGCTCTGCTACCAAACAGTTCCCAAATTATTTTTTTTCTATTAATTGGTTTTGCATATTTTTTAAATTGGTCCAGAATGTCTGGCTTATATAATAATTCAAATCGCAGGGGTTGTGTCCAGTCAGTGGTTCTTCACAACCATCTGGAGTTTAAAGAAGCCCATCAACATCAGTGTATTCATGTTTCTAATGGTCCCCCCTTATCTCCTCGCCCAGTAGGGTTAGGTGAAGGAGACTTGGCCAGAGGTTGTGAGTAGACAAGGGAATGCATTTCAGATTCTCCTCTTGGTTGGTTGCTTACTTGATCAGTCCATGTTCCACATAGACATCTGCATACTCTGACCGGTCATCATTCACCACACGACCACCTCTTATCAGCAAGCCCTCACTCTACACAGGAGAGAGGTATCGAGAATGGGAAGGAGAGGGAGAAGGAGAGATAGAGACAGGGAAGTAGATTGTGGGAAGGGAGAGGAGGAGAGAGAAACAGAGGAAGTTTCAGCCTTGATGTCAGAATAGGCTACTAACACAGCTGAAAGATTGGTTAAGCCCTGGGTGGTCTCCAAAGGCCTACCTGGCGTTACGTCATCTCCCGCCATAACGGACACGTGGGTAAAACATGAAACATGAAACACGTCACCATAGTAACAGAATCGTCCCTCTCCAATGGTGCAGTTGCTCGGCTTCTACTGGCTGAACCGTTGCCATGGAGATAGGAATGTCCGCAGCCTTGCTCGGTCTCTTAGCTTAATAAAAACCGCTGAACTCGCTATTCCACGTTTTATATATATATATATAAAATGCATTGTATGTAGTATTACACCAGCGATGCTATCACCTGTCAGTTAAATCAAAGAGTGTCCTACACATCTTCCTGAACGAAGACTGCCTGCTGTGTTTCTCTCGCTCCTCAGCCCAGTATTGCGTTCCTTTTGCCTCTCTCCTTGAAGTGTAGCACTCGAACCCCGTCTGACTTTCAAATCACAAATCCCCGCTGGGTTAATCCATTGCTATAGCTATTAGCACACTATGCTAATTCAACCGAGTCTCTACGCTTTCGACTCCACTACGAAGCGGTGGTCAACTTCACCTCTCCAACTGGCCGTGGCGTGAAGTCTAGGCCTAAACGTCAATTAATGGGCTGACTGGTAGGATATGCTGTATATGTATCTGAACAGGGAAAATAAGTACACGGGCCCACAAGATTTGCTGTTAGCCGACAGCACTAGGAATTTAATCCCCTGCAATGGCATGTAGAGCTGGGATTTAAGGCAACCGATGTATGCATGGTATGCAGTAGCGACAATATGCTAGGCCCTACTTGTATTAAAGAAAACGTGCTCCAGAAATTTGTAAACTTTGTTATAAAATTGTCTGCACATGTTTTGTGGGATTTAGATGAAAGCCTAGAATCCAGCACAAACGGCGGGTTTGACGACTTGTCGGAGGTGCTGAAAAGACAGCGCCTCTGTAGACTTGACCGCTCAGACGGACTGCAAGCCCTACCTAACCTAGTCTTACCGTGAAATCGGGGATGCCGTTCCCCTCGTTGTCAGTACCCGACATGCTCTGCCGCTCGCTCTCTTTGCTCCAGTGTGGAGAACACAGAAGCGGATTGAATGGTGGCGTTCCTCCGGCAGCCGGCGCTAGCTGCGCTTCTGTTGTCTCACCAAGCCATGCAGTCTGAGAGCCGCGGCGCGCAATGTTCGGTGATTGTGAATGTGTTGTTTGTGTGTGTGTGTGAACGTGTGGCTGTGACAGGAGCTGGTATGGCTGTGAAAACGAGGCTAATAAATATCAGCACCACCTGGCTGTCACGGTTTCAGGTGCTACGCATCTGTACGGCTTCTGCGCAGCTTGCTTGGGATCATACAGCACAACAGTTCAGATTTCAGCATATTACTAATCCTTTTGCCTGGAAGATTTTTGACATGAAGTAAATATGCCTTCTTTAAGTAAACACTACCCATACCTTTCCTTGCTCCTGACCAGACTGGCACTGCCCTCCAGACGGGCACGCAGTCGCCACACCCTGCCTCCCATCTTCACTCTCCCCGGGCGAGTTGAGCAGTGAACCGCCTCCCTTGACATCACTGGCCTCACTAGCCGCCTCAGGGACGGGATTCTCAGCGTAGTCGAGGAGCCTTTCCGTGCTGAAGCTCCTGGGAGTCCTGGTTCCTCTTCTCCCCGCGGCATAGTTATCATAGTCTTTGGTCTTACTCTCGCACGCGCCCTCCGCCGAGGTAAACATCCCGTAGGTTTTCCGTTGGTTCGGTCCGGTTGTAATAGGTCCCGCCAAGTACACCGGCAGTTCATCCTCCCGGTTCCACTGCCTCCTGCAACCTGACATATTGTCAATATATAGCCAACCTGATCAATAACGGAGATCGGTGAATCGGAGTTTAAATGCCGATGCGGTGGTGAGCACAACGCTGCGACTCTATCCTGCGAGACGAAGATGACGATGATGTAACTTCTGCTTAAGTGATGCTGTGCTCTAGTTTCCGAGCGGTAGATAAACTCGAAGAAGGGCGGTAGATAGACAAGAGGGGAAATGGGGGGAAAGTGTGTCAATGAGCCCGTTGGAGATGAACGATTACAATTTAGAGCCCCCCCCCCCCCCCCCCCCC
>JACXGK010009850.1:0-19100 GCA_016801125.1 Novumbra hubbsi
GGTCAAGGAAATAGGAGGCCCACTGCCAGGTCAAGGAAATAGGAGGCCCACTGCCAGGTCAAGGAAATAGGAGGCCCACTGCCAGGTCAAGGAAATAGGAGGCCCACTGCCAGGTCAAGGAAATAGGAGGCCCACTGCCAGGTCAAGGAAATAGGAGGCCCACTGCCAGGTCAAGGAAATAGGAGGCCCACTGCCAGGTTAAGGTCAAACAAAACGCTAAATCTCTTCTGGAGAACGATGCTAAGCTGCACCAGACCTCCTGTATTCCCAATGGCTGGTAGAAGCAGTGAGGCCATACTGACCTTAATATCCACCTGATGCTGGACAATAACCGGCAGGCAGAGGGACAGGCCGATGAGAGGCAGGCACACACAGACACACACACACAGACACACACACACAGACACACACACGGATGGGTACACAAACACACGGACGGAGACACACGGACACAATAAACACACGCACAGACGGGAACACAGACGGACACACAAACACACACATGGACGGACACACAAACACACACATGGACGGACACAGAAACACACACATGGACGGACACACAAACACACATGCACAGAAACACACAGGGGGGGACCCACACATACGCATGGACATACACGCAGAGACACACACACAGGGGAGGGACTCGGACTCACACATACGCGCGGACATACACGCAGAGACACACACACACTGAGACACACGCACAGACATACACGCAGAGACACACACGCAGAGACACACACACATCATCAGCTTCAGGGAGGATTCACTGGGTTATATTAGACAAATCTATTTTCTGAAAAGTGAAAGACAGTGACGCCAACCAAATGTATCCAGTCCAACAGGTACAGGTGCTGTTGTATGCAACCCTTTGAGTAGAGGGACTGCGAGCATCTAATCTTAGAAGGCAACATGCCAGGCACTCTATTAGAGACGGTGTAGAGAACCGGACATCAGATGGGATTATATTCAAGGTTAAAGACTAAAATGTTAGATCACAGAACACTAAAATAGATAACTGACGAAAATAAATCAATGGCCTAAAATCGATAACAGACAAGACCCTGCTTACCATATTACACTCTTAGTAAAAAAACGGGTTCCAAAAGGGGAAGAACCTTTTATGATTATTCTGGGTTCCATGTAGAATCATATGTAGAAAGGGTTCTAAATTAAACCAAATTGGTTATTTAAAGGTTTCACCTTAAGGGATAAGTAAATTGACTTATTGGAACCCCTTTTTTCAGTGTCGATTGAATGGCGGACGTCCGGAGACGCAAGTTATTATTTACATTTTACCCAAACTGTGCGAGTACAGTTTCTGGTTGTTGCTTGCTCTTCCGGGATTCCGGCTGGGTATCTTTATAAGCACTTAGTGTTAACTGCTTATTTAAAAAGGGCTTTATAAATACATTTCATTCGATATGATGTATGCCATATTTAATTTATTCATGGCAGTGCTCACTGCTACTACTCATAAACCTCCTTAAGGTTCTTCGTGATTTTGTCGGAAATAAAGAAAAGAATACATAATTTCCCAAACCTCGGACAAGCTCTGAACAGTTGGTCTAACTTGTATGCACGTGTTCTCTTACGTGGTTAGACAACAAACACACATTATCGTCTAACAATTTGCATTAAGATCGGCTGTCTGGGAATGAATGGTGAATATGCCGTGCGCGGTCATGAAATGGTTGTATAGGTGAGGTGACAACCGGCCACTCCAAACCCCAACCCCTCCAACTTCTCCCTTCAAACCACCCTCAGCGGTCGCACACTTGTCCAGTATCCTAGCGGACTAGATTTCAAAGTTTTTATTTTCTTGTATAAAATACCTGTTTAAAGTTGCTTAGGAATTACACAATGACATCACGCAACAACCACTTCAATAACTACCTAAAGCGTTGCTTTAGATGACTCCAACAACGAGCCAAGACTCGTGGAATGAGCCACTCAGGGTTGTTATAACGTTCACGAACACAATGTTTGTCGAGCAGCGTATGAGCGCATCTGGGCATGCTTCCGTCCCAAGACTTATCACAAGAAAGACTCTTCTCCATACGCGCAGCTTTTTCTCTGAGCGTCACCGAGGGTGAAAGAGACGCTGACAAACCCACTATAGCTACCTGCTCGAGCGCTGCCTGGGAGGAGGAGAGGATATTGAAGCACGCGCGCACGCACTCTCGCGGAGCAACAAGACAATACACCTCTACAACAAAACCCGGATTCAGTGAGGAGTTGTGTGTGTCCTCCAGACGGCAAGAGGACTATCGATCAGCGTAATCAGCGACACAACGCCATTAGATAGCCCAGAAGTGAATTTATAGCCATGTATTTGAACAGGGAGGAAGGGAACAGCAAAGGTAAGAATATTTTAAGAATGTTTCCACTCTTTACGGAGAGCACTCCTTCGGCCGTCAGTTTCAATGTGTGTGTTTGCACGCGGCGTAAATCCGCTCTGTGAGAGGGCACTTGTGTGCTAATCGCTGTTATTTATTGGGGATAATCGGGGGGTCATTGTCACGGGCATGTGTCCTGAATATTTTAAGCTACAACCTATTGTCATTGATAGTAATGGCACTCGTGTTTGTCATTGTGGAAGCGCAGGCTGTACTCCTGTCAAAGGCATTTATATTTTCACAAAAATGTCAGCGTTATTTATAGCCCACCTCCCGTTATTCTTTATGTGCAGTGCTCCTTGAATCTGAATAAATAGCAATGCTACTTGTTGTTGAGATATTCAATGTCTGCCCGCCTCGACCGTTGGTGTTTTGACATCTATTCACTTGTAAAGGACACCCAAACACAAGGTCACACAGCATCCACAAGGATGACCAAGTCTAGGTGTTGTAAAGGAAACTAGGATATCCTGTCCTCTCCAGACGCCGACGTTTGGCAGAAAAAGCTACACTGATCGCTTTCCCGAAAGAGACGGAGACGGAGAGAGACAGTAGAGACGTGGAGGATGCCTGGATAAGGGAGAGAACGTGAAACCAATAGGCATTTATTGCGAGTAATCTTTCCCACGTGTTTTGGAGGCGTGACGAATGTGTGATTTGCGGGGATTGTCCAGTGCAACACCTTGTCCACTTGTGTCCCCCTGTTCCGGCCGTGTCGGGGTAATTTGCAGGGGGCTGGGAGATTATAGCAATCATCACCTAAGAGACCCGCAGGTCTGTTGCTGCTGTGGTAGTGAACGATAACACCTGCTGCTAGCGGAGGGCAAGCGGTCAAGAAACGAGGAGCACTGTTTTTGTTCCGTTCTGATGGGACTGATATGTTTAATATACCACCACCAGTCGGTGTGTGGTGTGTGTGGTGGGGGTGGTGGGGGTGGCGGACACAGACTATTTTTCCTTTGAAAACATCTCATTTGCCAGATGACAGAGACAGAGCATTGCACGATGTTGCATTGATAGGTGGCTGTACTGGTGAAAGCGCATTTAACCTGTGCAGTGCAACTGTGCATGTCCAACTGTGCATGTCTAACTGTGCATCTGTGCGCCTTCCTCTTGCCCATGAAACCTCAGAGACTGAAATGTCTTTCTGGGCAAGGAGGGAAATGCAGACGAGGAATGAGTTGGTGTGAACAGAGAAAGGAAGCACATTGTATTCTTATAAATAGTCTTCTGCTACTACTCTCTCTCTCTCTCTCACACACACACACACACACACACACACACACACATAACCTAGACCTCAAACCCCAATTCTAACCCTAATCACAGTTTTGCCTTAATTTATATAACAACAAATACTCCAGAACTCTAACTTATTTAAATGTTTTTGTGGAAATCTAAACCTGACCCCCCTCAACCCCCCAAAAGAATTAATGTTTCCAATTCCCTGGCCATAAAAATATCCCTTACCCTAACCTTAACCTGACCCTAATCTTAACCATAATAACTTAAATGAAATGCCTAAACTTATCCTAACCCTAAAACCTAACACTAACTGGTTGGATGTAGACCAAACCAGTAATGCTAAAACCTGTAATTGAACCCAATATCAACAATATGCTCCATAACTCCTTACCCCTAACCCCTAACCCCTTTGCTGGAAATCACATTTCCCCCCGGAAACCAGTAGGGACATCGCAGATGTGGATAAAACACGCACACGCACATACAAATACACACATACATACACTCCGTCCTATTGTATTGCACATACTTTCTACATTACTTGGTTCCTTTGTCATTACATGAGCACATGGCCGATGACTGACAGGTCGTTGCTAGGTAATTGACAGCTAATTGGCGGTTGATTGTATCCCAGGGCAACGGGAGGTTCCCTAGCTGGTAGCCCAGTGCAACGCCGGTTTTAGGATTCACAACACATCTCAAGGTGGGGTGAACGATAGAGAGGCGAGAGAGGAGAAACGGGGGAGAGAGAGAGGAGAGAGACAGGGTGAGAGTGGGGAGATGGGGGAGAGAGGGGAGGAGAGATGGGGGAGAGAGGGGGGATGAGAGGAGAGATGGGGGAGAGAGGAGAGGAAAGAGTGGGGAGAGATGTGGAAAGGGGGGGAAGGAGACAGAGAGGAAAGACGGGGAGGGGGGAGGAGAGAGGGGAGTGAGGGGTCGAGGCGGGGAGTGGAGGATTTTTTTATTTTTATGATCGTTCTGTTGGCAATCGTAATTAGTTATTACTTTAACATTATATTGTAAATGAGCAACTACACTTACTTACAACGATACATGTGATTAAAGAGGGAGTCTGGACCCATGCGCTGGCATTGGAATCAACTGGTTAGCCCCACTACAACTTCTGGGAGAAATCTGCAAACATGCGCTGCTTTGTTGCCTTTTCACTTGGAGAAAACAACGTTGTACATTTCCAAACACTCCTCTCTGTTTTTTGATACTTTATTAAAGTAACCAATAGACAAACATTGCTTGTGTCGAAACTACGAGTCTGGGCCTATACACTGGCCTTTCAATTAACGCAAAGATGCACATTTTCATAGTCTATTCACTAGGTGAAAATTAGCTAGCGTTTCTGGTGTATGGCCCTGTGGATCGTGTTGCCTTTTCACTATCTATAAAATTTTATGTTTTTTTGTATGCTTTAAATCTGTTTATTTTGTGCAGTTATGGTTACAGACTCAAAACAAACGTGAAGATGAATTTGACGGATTCTTTTTTTCTTTAGAAGATATTGCGATAATATCGTTATCTTGAACCGTTTGTGCTGGATGTACTGCGGAAACAGTGTGTGATTTGATGTACTGCGGAAACAGTGTGTGATTTGATGTACTGCAGAAACAGTGTGTGATTTGATGCACCGCAGAACAGTGTGTGATTTGATGTACTGCAGAAACAGTGTGTGATTTGATGCACTGCAGAACAGTGTGTGATTTGATGTACTGCGGAAACAGTGTGTGATTTGATGTACTGCAGAACAGTGTGTGATTTGATGTACTGCAGAACAGTGTGTGATTTGATGTCAAAATTGGCCTCACTTTCTACTAAACTTTACCAATAAAAATGACTTAACCAAGGTTTGGAAGCTGTCCAAGTTGAATTGGCAGAAATGCTGAATTACATTTGAAGGTTAGATAGCTGGAGATGCGAAATTATTTATGTTTCAGGGTTGCCTCATCTTAAAAAGCTGTTTGGCTAGCTCGATGTGTGTGGAATACTTGTCTGACAAATTAAAATAAACCTTGGAGAAGTTGGATAGCATCTCACAGGAAGAGGCCAACATGCCTTTTCCAAACAATATCCTTCCAATTGGAAGAAGACGTTTTCTTTTATTTCAGTCAACAAGGTATCTTTTTGATGTTTATTTAATAAAAATGCTGCTGTCTGTTGTGCCACTACTAGATAAAGCATGAAGGAAATGTACATTATATGCTTAAGGTCACTGGATTAGTTTTTCTAAAAACAAATGGTATTAATGTTAAGCATTAAATATCACACTCATTGTTGAAGAGTCCTCATTCCAGTTGTGGCCCGGTAGTGGTGCCCTGGTACCAGGCAGCTCCACAGCTACACACTGACTGGGGGATAGGCCACCATTGTGGACGCATAGAAACACAAGCAGCACCCACAGCTACACACTGACTGGGGGATAGGCCACCATTGTGGACGCATAGAAACCCAAGCAGCACCCACAGCAACGCACTGACTGGGGGATAGGCCACCATTGTGGACGCATAGAGGATCAGGTCGATTACCGCAGTCATCGGCACCACCAGTGGAACACGCCGAAGTGGAACAACACCTGCCCTTCTGGTTGGCTGTCTGCTGTCCCACCGGGTGCTAGGTCCCCGTCCCATTGGTGCATAGGCAGATGGCTGGACAGCTATCAGGCTTAAACACTACAGATGTCTGCTACCAAGCCCTCCCTCCCCAGGCGTCGCTATGCCCCCACCAATGGCACGCAGTTTAGGGCTGTCCCTGACAGCTGGGCCCGTACAGCGTCTCCCCCTGGCCCTGACCTTCGTATTTGCGGATCTGAAAGGTGTTGATAGAGATATGCACCGTAGAACTGGGTCTTCTGGGGAACACCGTCTGCTTAATGACCAAAATACAAATGTCATCATCCAGACACCTTCTTCATTGCTTTGACCTCACCGATCAGTCCAGGTCAGAGAGCTAGTAGGAGAGGGTGGATGGAATTAATGCCCGGCTGGGTGTAGCAGAACAAACATTGTGTGGAGTCATGACCCTTCTGGGTGTAGCAGAACAAACATTGTGTGGAGTCATGACCCTGCTGGGTGTAGCAGAACAAACATTGTGTGGAGTCATGACCCTGCTGGGTGTAGCAGAACAATGGATTTAACCCTATACACACATTACTAGACATTACTGGATGTAGCAGAATAATGTGTGTATAGAGTTAGGACCCTGCTGGGTGTAGCAGAATAATGTGTATATAGAGTTAGGACCATGCTGGGTCTAGCAGGATAATGTGGGTATAAAATTAGGACCCTGTTGGGTGTAGCAGAATAATGTGTATATAGAGTTAGGACCCTGCTGGGTGTAGCAGAATAATGTGTATATAGAGTTAGAACCCTGTTGGGTGTAGCATAATAATGTGTATATAGAGTTAGAACCCTGTTGGGTGTAGCATAATAATGTGTATATAGAGTTAGAACCCTGTTGGGTGTAGCATAATAATGTGTATATAGAGTTAGAACCCTGTTGGGTGTAGCATAATAATGTGTATATAGAGTTAGGACCCTGCTGGGTGTAGCATAATAATGTGTATATAGAGTTAGGACCATGTAGGGTGTAGCAGAATAATGTGTATATAGAGTTAGGACCCTGCTGGGTGTAGCAGAAAACAGTTGACCCTTACTGCTTTGACTTTACAGATGTGCAACTATTGAGCTGTCAGGATCAAGGGGGAGGGATGTGTTGTATTGTTTTTCCTATTCAGTTTCTTCCATTTGTGACCAAAGGGGAACAAACATCCAATAAGAATATTTCTTTGGTGGTTTCTGGGTAGACAAAAAGGCCTTCAGGATTTGCACAGAATGCCCTTCTCCAAGTCACTGCCATTCAACTCTATTGGAGCAGCACTTTGGAATGAAAGCAGAATCAAACAATCACAATTTGACTTGCAATGGAGAAGGCCTGTATTGCATTATTTCCTCTCGAGGGCTGGGAAACATGCTAATAACTGAGAGCGAATATCTAGTGTTTGCCTTGTATGCCCTCACTTAACCAGAATCACTTTCTGAGTTGACCCAGCTGCTCTAGCGGGTGTTTCCAACAAATATATTGGATCTTATATTTGATCTTTGTTTACATCTGCCTTTTAGACTTTTAGAAGATGAACTTTCAACAGTGGGTTAGGTGTCAAGTCATTAAAATCTGGTCTTTCAGTTCTGTTCAGTTCACTTGCTGTCAATGACAATTACAGCTACCATACGATGGTGTTGAATCCAGACTTTTGTGTTGAATGTGATCCTTGGTGTTTCATGGGTGACTGGCCTAGTTGTACATCTTGTTTTGAAAATGTTTTGGGTTTTGCCATGATGGGGCATTACAGGCTTCCCACATCTAATGGGTAGAATAGAACTTTTTCATTTAGCTGTTTATTTAGATTTTCAGCCAGGTAGATCTGATTTATAAAAGGTTCCTGGCCTCCACAGAGTTGATGTGGCACTGCCACCTGGCACATGATCTGAGCTCCTGGCCGTTGTTGTTGTGTTCCGGCAGGGGTACCATGTTCTGAATCAGTTAGAGACTTTTGTTTCATGTTTTGAATGAAGGATCAAGTACAAAAATGTAAATGACTGACGCATCATTCTGTGATTTCGATTGATTATTCAGTTCAGTACAATGTTATGGAGGATATTTTCCCCACAGCCTGTCAAGGTCCAAAAGCCACTTTTCACCACATCTATAGTGAACCTTACCATTGAAGTGTCAAAATTAGTGAAAAGTATTGCACTAAGTAGGGAACATGTTTTCACAACCCAACCAACACTTCCTGTTGAGTCACCATTTCATTGAAATGTCTGAATGGTGGATTGTATCCTTGAGGGTGAAACCAAACATTACCTTCCCAGGCTACAGACCCTTTCAGTGCCGTCTGTGGAGAGAAATGACTTCCATTCTGGATCAGAGATTCACGGACCCTGATGCCACTGAAAGCATTAACCTTCGGTCCTTTCTATTTACACCACCTCTACTGTAGGACTAAATCAAGATGTGTAGCATTTATAACTGCTACATCTACGACTAATGCGTCTATAACTACTACATCCATAATTACCTGCTCTACTGTACATATACAACTATGACAACTGCTATATATATACCTACTTCATCGGTAACTACTACAACACAAAGCCATGTACGTAGAGCCCACGGCAAACCACTTGAATGGGCACATGATAGGTCGATTTGATTGAGCAAACACATCCACATTCACACACATCTCTTCTTAATTTGGTTGTTCTTGGACAATTTAGTACACGAGGGGACTGCAAATTGTTCATTTGGGTTTCCGACGGAAATCCCGATGCACTAGGGAGGTAATGACCGTTGGTTTTTGATTAGTGGGCGGATACACTGTAAATGTTACACGACCAACCGCTAGCTGGCTAATTTCAATAGGGGGTGTCCTGAATTACACCCTAGGTTATATGGAGACAGTCGCGGTGATCCCTACCAATCCGGGGCCACTGTTCACAGCGGGGAGGTTTGAATAAGTGTCTTCACATGTCTTTTAGGGCCACCATTTATTATTTCAAAGTGATTGCAAATGTCTTCCTTCCCAGGCCGTATTGTGATGGCTGCCGGTAGAAAAGCAATACATCAAAGTGTTGCTGCCTGGCTTCACGGAAGGGAAGAGCTGGTGCCCGTTTGCCGGCTGTGCCAGGGTGCCACCACGGAACGCCCTGCCCTCGCCACCGAGGCTCTGCCGGGGAAATCAATGATGTCCTCCCTTCACGGCTGTTCACTAATATAATGTCGAATTTCGAATAATTTGTGGGATCGCCTCGTCCACTCCTGTGCCGTGGCTCTCTAATGTCCAGGTCTGTTTGGGAGATTAATTGAAAAGGAGAGAGAGGGAGGGGGGAGCGGGATGAGGGAGGAGGCGTGGGACCAGGGGACGATGAGGGAGCGATGGGGGAGATGTGAAAATTAGTTTGGGACTCTTTCATTCACCTGGTTCATCTTGTCTGTGGATGTGGAGGGCTAATATCCGTGGAATTATTATATATATCTAAAGATGTCCTACTTTTGCCCTGACGCTTAATAAGCACTTTTAGACAAAGCTCCCACACCTCTCTCCTCCTGCAGCGTTACTACGGTATGGGAAGTAGATGTTCAGGATCTCTTTTAAAGAGGGGAAATGCTTCAAGTCCGTCAATTAAGATTTAGCTACAAAGTACGAGATTCTGCAGGTTTTAACTCAGATGTGGTCCTGTCCTATTCCGTCTTGTACTGTGTGGTCCTATATGGACCTATGTGGTTCTGCATGGTCCAGTATGGTCTAGTGAGGGCTTGTTTGGTTCTGTAGGGTCCTTTACGGTTCTGTTTGGTTCTATTTTGTCCAAATTTAGCTACCTAAAATGATGCAGTGTAGTTCTCTATGGTTCTGTTTAGCCCTAATGGCCCAGTGTGTTTTTGTGTGGTCCTATTCTGTCCTCAATGGCCCGTGTGGTTCTGTATGGTTCTATTCTGTCCTAAATGGTCTAGTCCATTTTAGTATGGCTCATTTGGTAAATGTAGAGCGACAGAGAACAAAAAACATATCAACTCACTCAACACTTTGAGATGCACTGTTCCCTTTCGGCCAGTAGTTTTAAAAGCAGTGATCGAAAGCCAAGACAGTCACCCTCATCGTAAAGTATGCTACGTTATGACCTGCCTCTGTAGGCCTCTGACAGGAAATATCTGATGTGTGTTAATGCATGGAGTGACGTTGCGGGGGGCAAAGGTCATTTGACAACAACGTTTATGTATCCTGTCCTTAATCAGACAGAGGGACAGGGGTTAAACACTGTGATTTATAATGCAGATTCATGTAGTTCATTAAACTGTAATGGGGGGGGGGTAGTATGTGCCCCCAATCACACATTATTCCATTTGGTCAAATGTAGTGTACTACTCAGATAGTAAGATGTGGTTTGGATTGCAGTGAGTGGGATCACTGAAGTCAGGAGGATTACAATACAACAGTCAGAAGATGTAATTATACCTTTCATTAAAACACATGGAATCACGGGAGGATTTGGTTAGGCCTCTGTCTTCCCTGTTCTGATGGGAGACAGAGATGGGGAGAGGGTTGGGGAGATGGGGAGAGGGTTGGGGAGATGGGGAGAGGGTTGGGGAGATGGGGAGATGGGGAGAGGGTTGGGGAGATGGGGAGAGGGTTGGGGAGATGGGGAGAGGGTTGGGGAGATAGGGAGAGGGTTGGGGAGAGGTGGGTGCGGGGAGTAAAAGACAGAGGGAGGGCTAAGTGTAGACCTTAATGGCAGTCTATTCACGTATCAAACCACAAGATTATGGTGCAGAAAGAAAGAGACAGAGGACTTTATTTTACTTCATGAAGATTCCCTCTGACCTTACTATATAGAAGCCTCATTACTTGGGAGAGACAGAGAGAAACATAGAGAGACACAGAGAGACGTAGAGAGACATAGAGAGACATAGAGAGACGTAGATCTTTCCGACTTAGTGAGCTTGGCCTTGCAGTCAAGAAAGGCCACCATAGACAGAGTGCAAAGTGAGGTGAAAACTGAGCTGCACTTTCTTAACCCCACTCAAATGTATGACCATATTAAAGGAAACATCCGATTCAGGCTTGTATAATCGATGGATCCTTGGGCTGGGTCCGGTATTCTTAAATTTTGTGACATAAATGCTATGTTAACTCGAGAGGAATTTGACAAGTCCCTAATATGATTGACAATTGTCATTGTCTAAAAACATTTTAAAAAAAAAGGAAAATAGCACAATATGTGCTAACCAAGGCAACATGAGGCAACTTTTTGGATTCTGTATTCCAGCACATTTCAATCACAGACTTTCATCTTGAATTTGAAAGTATTTTCATCCATTTTGGATAATCAATTTAGATATTAGTGTCTCCTTTTTTGTTCATATTACCCCTATTTTAGGTAGTAAAGTTTTTGGAAAGATTAACTCTATGTACAATAAAGTAGTAATGTTTAGTGCCATTAAAATCACTGGACACAGGGTCAACTTCCTGCCAGCATTGTATTGCACCTTCAGTCCTGCAGTGCCTCTTCAGTTACTGCTTTTGGTCTTTTCTCTAGTCTGCAGTCACTGCTTTTTCAATAGTGTCAGTCGCTGCTTTTGGCCTTTTCTCTAGTCTTCAGTCGCTGCTTTTGACCTTTTCTCTAGTCTTCAGTCACTGCTTTTGGCCTTTTCTTTAGTCTTCAGTCGCTGCTTTTGACCTTTTCTCTAGTCTTCAGTCACTGCTTTTGGCCTTTTCTTTAGTGTTCAGTCACTGCTTTTATCCTTTTCTTTAGTCTTCAGTCACTGCTTTTGTCCTTTTATTTAGTCTTCAGTCACTGCTTTTGGCCTTTTCTCTAGTCTTCAGTCACTGCCTTTGGCCTTTTCTCTAGTCTTAAGTCACTGCTTTTGGTCTTTTCTCTAGTCTTTGGATGTTTTGAATGACACAATTTCTACACCAGACGCTATAACAACCTGTACCAATATTCTTTGCAGCATTGTTTGTTTGTTTTTGGAGCCTTCGTTTGTGGTTTTCATTTGCCCCTAAATCTCCAAGTAGTGCAAGTCAAAATCCATTGATATATAACATGGCATATGTATAAAATACATATTAGGGTGTAAAAAACTGAAATGTTCCTGTCATGTCCTGGCTGGCCCTGAGAAGGCAGCCCCTAGCCTTCTCTATGCTTTGGGGCTCACGGTCAGGACATGACACACAGAGAGGCCTCTAGCCATCTCTGTGGCACTGTGGGCTCCCCAGTCAGAGCAGCTGTGATCAGTTGTCTCTGATTGGGGAGCCTATTTAGTTTAGGGTTTTTCCACACTCGGGGGTGGTTTATTGTTTGTTAGTAATGACAAAGTTCACGGTCCTGTTTTGTTTCAATGTTATTCCCGTGGATACGCTACATGTTCTTTGTAAGTTGTTTTAGTTCTGTTTGCTGCTCGTTACAGCACCTTTACTTTTACGTTTACAGTCCGTGTCCTGTTTGTCCTGTTTTATGGGAATAAATTCACCTTTACTTTGAAAATGTCTGCATTTGGTTTCGCTACACACTATGGACGTGACAGTTCCTTAAAAGCCACTAAGCTAATACAATTTTTTAACAAAAAACTTTTAAAAGCTTGCTGCCTATCTTAATGATTTTGATTACTGACAAATCTAGCTTGTAGCAAGACTACCTACATCTAAAACTCTAACACTGTTGTTACTTTGTGTTGTTCAACTGTTCTGGTACTACGGTGCCGGCCAATCCCTTTCTCACTCACACTCCTATGTGTTCTGGGACCTCCCGATTTTACAAATGAAGCACAAATAACCCTGACCCGAAGCACACAGCCAAGACAACGCTGGAGTGAATCGAGGACAAATCTGTCAATGTCCTTGGGTGGCCCATCCAAAGCCCAAACTAAAAGGGCATTTAACGTCTGGGGGGAAACCGAAGAATGCCGTTTACCAATGCTCCACATCCAATATGACCGATCTGGATCTGCCAGGAGGAAAGCGTAACAGCTGGTCTTGGTTTTGGCCGTATTGTTTTGTTGTATTTCTTTGTTTTATGCTTTTTAGTTCTAGTTTTCCCGTTTCTATGTTCTGGCTTGTTAGTTCATTGTCTGCACCTGTGCCTCATTAACCCCTGGTTTAGTCCCTATCAGTTCCTCCTGCCCCAGGGTACTTGTCGGTGAAACGTTTTTGCGCCAAGCCTCAGTTCACGGTTGCGTCTCCACTGTATTGTGTTTGAATAGTATAGTAAGTTACCTTGTTCACCCGGTTCCTTGCATCCGGCCCTGCCAGGCCAACGTGACAGAATGACCGACCACAACCTCTGGAAGCAGCAGAGTTGGTATGTCCGATTCCGAGTCTTTGGAGGAAGACCCCTACCGTCACCCATTGGCCAAATGGTGGTCCACCGAGGACTGGTACCCCGGTTCCCGGCCCTGTGGCTCCCCGGCCCTGTGGCTCCCCGGTTCCCGGCCCTGTGGCCCCCCGGTTCCCGGCCCTGTGGCTCCCCGGTTCCCGGCCCTGTGGCTCCCAGGTTCCCGGCCCTGTGGCTCCCCGGTTCCCGGCCCTGTGGCTCCCCGGTAGAATAAATTATTTCACACAACAAAATGCTGTGACGTGAAGTGGACGTGAAGTGGACGGAAGGTGGACAGGAAGTGGACCTGAGATGGTTTAAATTCTTTCTAAAGGGAATGTATATTTTTATATACACCCCTTTTCTATTGGTTTGTTAGGGTCCCTCCCTCTTTATTTCTATACATATACTGTGTATATATCTACATTATGCATGTCTATATATATTTACATAAACATATTTGTGTGTATCTGTAACAGGTAGGGACCCTCATATACCAATATAGAAAGAGGGGGAGATAGAGAGGGAAATAGAGAGAAAGAGGGGGAGGTAGAGAGAAAGAGGGGGAGGTACACAGCGATGAGAGTGCTGAGCACTATGGAACTGTTGCATAACAGTACACACACATACACACACACACATACATACATAAACACACACATACACAAACACATACATACACACGCACACGCACATGCGCATGCACATGCACACTCACATACACACACATACACTCTCACATACACACACACTCTCACACACACACACACACACACACACATACACACACAGTCATGTGACCAACCACAGCCCCTCTCTACCTCTATTCAGTGGCAGTCAGTCAGTACAGAACATCATTGATGTCTGTACAATAAGAGGCTCCCTCATTGGCCGGGCTCAAACACAGTAATGTAAAGAATATGTGGAGCATCCCAGCGTTGTCATGGAGCGCTGAGGCTATCCGCTTTCACCTCGCGTTCTGTGCTGCCTCTCTCGCGACCCTCTCCATAACGTATTATATAATGTAGTATTTATTCTCCTCGCTCTCCTTCATTTATCCCTCCATCTCTATGAAATATTAAATTCAAGGCCGTAAAATAAAGTAATTCCATCAAATATTCCCTATCTTCTCTTGCTCCTTTTCTCTCTCATCTATGTCTCTCCTATCTCTTTCACTCCCTCTCTCTCATCCATTTCTCTCTTCTCTTGCTCCTTTATCTCATCACTTTCTCTCCTCTCTCTCCTCTCTTGCTCCTCGTCTCATCCATTTCTCTCCTCTTGCTCCTCCTCTATCTCATCACTTTCTCTCCTCCTCTCTTGCTCCTCCTCTCATCCATTTCTCTCCTCTCTCTCCTCTCTTGCTCCTCCTCTCATCCATTTCTCTCTTCTCTTGCTCCTCTTCTCTCATCACTTTATTTTCTCTCTTACTCCTCCTTTATCTCATCGCTTTTTTCCCTCTCTTGCTCCTCCTCTATCTCATCATTTTCTCTCCTCTCTCCTCTCTTGCTCCTCTTCTCTCATCCATTTCTCTCTTCACTTGCTCCTCCTCTCATCCATTTCTCTCTTCTCTTGCTCCTCCTCTATCTCATCGCTTTTTTTCCTCTCTTGCTCTTCCTCTATTTTATCACTTTCTCTCCTCTTTCTCCTCTCCTGCTCCTCTTCTCTCATCCATTTCTCTCTTCTCTTGCTCCTCCTCTCATCCATTTCTCTCTTCTCCTGCTCCTCCTCTCATCCATTTCTTTCCTCTCTTGCTAC
This sequence comes from Novumbra hubbsi, assembly GCA_016801125.1. Lineage (NCBI taxonomy): Eukaryota > Metazoa > Chordata > Actinopteri > Esociformes > Umbridae > Novumbra > Novumbra hubbsi. The sequence goes on from JACXGK010009850.1 coordinate 15,281, forward strand.
TCCTCTATCTCCTCCTTCCTCCCCTCTTCTCCCCTCTCATAGACCCTTCGGTATCTACCCCATCAGCTGCCTCTTTCAGCTGTCACTATTTAGACCTCTTCATCATCTTCCTCTTCTTCTCTCCATCACACACACAGACACGGACATAGACACGGACACAGGGCCTTCTCTCCTCTGTGTGACCTTGAAAGACAAGCACTCATTCTCCCTCACCACCCCCCCCCCCATTCCCTCCCTGGTATACCACAGACCTTTCACTTCTCTCTCCTCAACTCTGCTTCTCGTCCTCTTTTGATCCCTCCCTCTTCATGCTTTCAACAGCGCTCCGCTCCCGGTAGGGAGGTGAATACACAGGGACACAAAAACAGGGCAGAGCGACACCTCCCTCGCTCCTCCACTTTGTCAGCTGATCCAGAGAGAGAGAGAGGAGAGAGGAAAGGGGAAGATAGTAAAAGAGGAGAGTATGTGAGAGAGGCAGGCCACCATACATAACTCAATCTCCTGCTTGAGAACCGTCAGACGGTCCCCCTCCCGGTAGCCTCTGGGATGTTTCCATGTGAGGAGACCGAACCGCGGAGGGTTAAGATTACAACCTCTATACATCTCTGAAGAGGAAGGGCCTATCTACATTAGGCTCGGCAGGATATATCCTCACCCTTAATTAATCCCTGTGCAGATTGGCAGGGCGAGGCGCCACCTTCCGGACGAGCTTTTGGAACGAGCCCCCCGGAAGTCTGCAAAGTGTGGAGACCATTCTTTGGGATCTGTGTCCCGTTTATGTGCACAGAGCCGGCCGATAGTTTCCCCTCATTGGCAGGTCACACGCCTGTGTGGTATGCAGCATGCCGGTGGGAATTCAAACGCTATGGAAATGATTATGCAAACTAAGATGAGTGTTTATTCTCTCTCCTAATGTAAATGAGCCAGAGGGCATAATAGAAGTACTCTCTTTAGAGGTGATAGACATTAATCAATACTCAATATAATAATTTATAAACATCAACATAAACATTTTCTGGATCTTCTGCAGTGTTTTCTCTCAGTTATAGGGTTAGGGATAGGGGTAGTTTAAGGGTTAGGGGTAGTTTTATGGTTAGGAGTCAGGGTTAGGGGCAGTTATAGGGGCAGGGTTAGGGTTAGACAAAGCCCTGGGCCTTTGGGTATCAAGATTAGGGTTAGGGTGGGGATTTGGGTTAGACCAAGACCTGGGCCTCTGGGTATCAAGATTACATTGCGATCCATTCTTTCATTGCAGCCAGCAGCCAGTCAATGATGATTGTTGGGTTAGTAAATCGAGTTGTTTAAGAATAACAAATAATTCACAAATTGCAAATCGCTAGCTCCTTGCTCTCTGGACATTCTTTCACAGGGTTTGATGATTCCTATTGACTTTTTCCCTGCCGAATGTTGCACAGAATGCAGAAAAACACTGGCCCCAGTTCTACGTAAAAAGCATTTTAGTCTGTATCTCTGTGGTGAAATGACTTGGGCTACATGTTATGGTGAAATGACATGGGCTACATGTTATGGTGAAATGACATGGGCTACATGTTATGGTGAAATGACATGGGCTACATGTTATGGTGAAATGACATGGGCTACATGTTATGGTGAAATGACATGGGCTACATGTTATGGTGAAATGACATGGGCTACATGTTATGGTGAAATGACATGGGCTACATTTTATGGTGAAATGACATGGGCTACATTTTATGGTGAAATGACATGGGCTACATGGTTCTGTCATGGTTCTGTCTGTCAGTCATAATGTCCTTTCCATTCAACGTATTTAGCAGACGCTGATATCCAGAAGGACTGGACAGGGTCAATTAGTGTTAAGTGCCTTGCTCTAGGGCACAACAACAGTGTTTTTTTTTTACCTTGTCAGCTCTGGGATTAGAAGCAGCGACCTTTCGGTTTCCGGCCCACGGCTGTTGACTGTTGGCCAAGCTGTTAGCTGTGAGCTGTCGTCATTGGCTGGCTGGACAGACATGCTTGCACATGATTCGTTGATTACAAGTGACTTTCTCTTCCTTTTTGCACAGATTGCATAAAAATGTGGCCCCAGTTTCATGTAGAAGGCATTTTTGAATAGTTTGTCTTTCGGCTTTGTTGGTCACTGCACTGGATTCCAGTTGACTGTCTTGTCAGTCCTAATATGTCAGTCATGATACATCAGTCTTGAGTGCTAACAGGGCAAAATTGAGGCTGGCGTGATTTGATTGGGCTATTTTATGCCTTGATAGTGGTCAAATGTGTGAACAAGGACCTTTTCCTGTGGTAAAAGGGATTTTCCGTAGAATCTTTGCTCTTTGTGTGTGGGTGATTAGGTGGGCGATTAGGTGGGCGTTTAGGTGGATGATTAGGTGGGTGTTTAGGTGGGTGATTAGGTGGGTGATTAGGTGGGTGATTAGGTGGGTGTTTAGGTGGGTGATTAGGTGGGTGTTTAGGTGGGTGATTAGGTGGGTGTTTAGGTGGGTGACTGGGTGGGTGTTTAGGTGGGTGACTGGGTGGGGGGTTAGGGGTTCATTGGTAGGGAGATTGGGATGGGAGGGTTGTCTCCAACTCCGAGTGGAAGGTCATGGTGTGTCAACCACTTTATAAATATATATATATACAGTGAAAGGTGAAAGGTGGTGTACTCAGATGACTTGGTATGTGGTACTGGTTTCATTAGTGATGGTTTCATCCTGAGCAATGTTATAGTTTTAATGGGTGTTATGTATGCAGACTGTGTCATTATTGTTAGTTTGTAACTGTATTTTATTTTGTTATTGTGTGTGTGTTGGTATCCAGAAGGCTATTGTGACTGGGCAGTTCTGACCAGTTGATCAGGGGTTATGGATGCCTCCGAGACTCCGAGTGTGTGGTTTTACATTTCACTCTTTTGTAACAACTTGCCTGGGCACGTCTGGTCTGATGGAGAGAGAGGAGGTGAGAGTGGGAGAGAGGGGAGAGAGGAGGAGAGGGAGAGGGGGAGAGAGAAAAAGTGGGGGGAGAAAGGTGTTAGTTCAAGTTAATGGAAAGAGAGAGAGCTTATAAATAGGTGTCAGAAATGACTAGAGGGGGACAGCTAGGGAGAGAGAGGGGAGGAGGAGGGGGAGGGAGGGAGAACAAGTGAGGGAGAGTGAAGAAAGAGAGTGTGAGGAGCGAGGAGAGAGACGGAACGTCCAGACGGAGTGTTGTGTTCACACTCTTGATTGGACCAGACGACAGGAAGAGTTAGAGAACAGCCTGCCATTCATCTGAAGGAAAGATTCTGTACAGACAGTGTCCCTCAGAAATGTCTGTCACTGGGCAGGTTTCGGGTGTTAAAAGGTGTGAGCAATCTGGGCCTCTGGGGCCAGCGAACGCTGAGGCTATAAGAGTTACAGGTTTTAGACTGTAGCCAATAAGCTATTGCGGCTATTTAAGCATTATCTACAGCTAACGTATCTGGGCGCCCTAGCAATAAAACCAATGGAGCAAATCACAGCTTTTGATCTCTGTGATATAGCTTACAGTAGCCTTCAAGGGTTATTCAATACAGGTGGACTTTTAAAAAGGTTTTTTCCAACAAGGCTTGACTTTAATTTCATTTGGTCTGCAAAACCAGGGGCAAAATAGGTGACTGCAAATTATATTCTATTGTTGTTGTATGACCCCAAAAACCACAGGGGAAGAGTGCTTACTGGGGGGGTTGTGAGTAGAACTGTCCCCTGATTCTACTGTGAGGTCTGCATATACCAAAGTCACAGGGGAAGAGTGCTTACTGGGGGGGTTGTGAGTAGAACTGTCCCCTGATTCTACTGTGAGGTCTGCATATACCAAAGTCACA
>JACXGK010009851.1:0-19097 GCA_016801125.1 Novumbra hubbsi
ATGAAGTCCTGCCATAGGTTGTCTCCCTTTCACAATATCTTTTACCTCAAATCATGAAGTCCTGCCATAGGTTGTCTCCCTTTCACAATATCTTTTACCTCAAATCATGAAGTCCTGCCATAGGTTGTCTCCCTTTCACAATATCTTTTACCTCAAATCATGAAGTCCTGCCATAGGTTGTCTCCCTTTCACAATATCTGCAGCGTATGCAAGACTACTCTTTTTTCTTCCGGGAATTTAGCTAAAAACCTAATTCTCCTCCTTGAATATGGACATCTTTTACAGGTGATTACACAAAGTTAATAATATATGCACAGCAAGTAGATATAAGGCAGTTATTACATAGCACCATTACGATACTCTTCTTAGTTTTAACGTGGATGGACGTTTTTAAAGAGGGTTTTTTTTTTACAGACAAATGAAAATTGGTCAAATGCAGAACTCTTTTCCCTTGATGTAACAAGCATAGTGGAAGCAGATTTTTTTTTAGAAGTTGGTTTGTAGTGGTGTATGTTTATTTATGTTATTATATGAATTAAATCACTGCCATGTTTTCTTTCATCATCGTTTGGCCTATTTATTCATTTGATAAAGCAAAAATAAACGAATTAATGAAATATTCTTTGAATGATTCTTGTTTTTGCAAGGCATATAAACATGTATGTTATTGTTTGTCATTGTTAGACAACACCTTTTAAGTTAACATTCGTACACGAAAACAAGTCCACAAGCTGTATTACCTTCCACTTCTATGGATGATCATGTTGTATTAGCATTCCTTATGCTTGACTGTGAAAGGCCATATCATTCTCTAAAAGTAATATAGAAACATTAGATGCCAACAACTAACCATGTTTAAATGACCTTTCATACCTGTAAAAATTAATATATATTTTGTAGCAATATGTATAACTTGATAGGCTCTATGGCCTTGTGAAACTCTCTCAGGTGAACGAGACACCTAAAAGGCTGCATCTTCAGATGCTAGACCACCCAATGTCCAATAGATGTCGCTGTTGTATACATTATTTGGACTGTTGGGCATTTGCTAAAACCCACAAGGCCTTGTACCGCACAGTTGTTTTAGATGTTGTAACAACAGGACAAAGAAACTATATCCATATTTTGCTTTTAAAAAAAACCTTGCACAAATGTTTTTGTAGCCTATAAATACTTGATTTAGACTACTGCAGGTGTACTATAGGTTACACATATCTAGTATATATCTAAGTTATATGCTAAATATTGGAGCATAAATGTTTTATTTCTTTTTATACAAAGATAATTTGCATACCAACTATTCATGATATAATCCATCATCTTAGTTAACATTATTCATCTCAGCCTAATAATGAATGAGACAAGTCCCATGCTGGACAATCATATAATTAGATTCTGTAGGTCATACGCAATACTAAATTGACAACTCAACTATAACCTGTGGTAACACTCAAAGTAAAACTTAACCCAGAGTAACAGTAAAACCGTAGTAACATTGTACCGTTATTCGCGCAAAAAACGCATAGAAATCTACGAGGGGTGGAGTTACCTGACCCAGAGGAGGGCTTGGAATGCGACCGCCACGCCTGCGGTTCTCTCAGGGGAGGGGCGAGCAGCATAGTAGGCTCGCTCACAGCCCTGGCCTGCCCTCCGTCCACCTCCGCCTCTTTCTCATTGGGGACCAGGCATCATTCCCTAATTCTTGCCTGACTTCTGAATGGTGGAGTCATTTGTCAGTTACCGGGTGGTCTTGTGAAGTTTTCATTGAGGAGTAAAAAAAGTGTAATCATATGAGGTAAAGCATACAGCTGTGCGGGAGAAGGAGCGTGTGCCACCGCTGTTGTGTAGGTTTTTCAGAAGGAAAGAATAGTCACGCCTTTACGCATTTCAAGTGCATTCTATAACCAAACTTAATGAGAATAAAGAAACAGGACGCTTAACAAACTGTATTAGCTCTCCATGACGGATTATGAATTTGCAACTTGTTTACTGTTTTAATTATAATTGTTCTTTGTCTTGAGTGCAGTGCTGGAGATAGAGGTAGTATTTATTTCCTGATAGCCTGATTGTGGTCTACAACCAAGACAACCGTTATTGACAAGTAGAAACACTTCACCATCTTAATAAGCTGGCACTGGTATCATTGTTGGTTAAATAATTGCCGTTCTGATCCGCATAAATACTGTTAATCCTACTGCTCCAGATGTTTGCGGTCTTGGATGCGGGGTGTTGAAACTAGGGCATAGGACGGTGCGGTGCTTAAACTTTTTTCGGTTGTTATATGACTAATCAAAAGCGTTGTTTTGTACGTGGACTTCAAGAAAGGATGTCGGAGACGGCAACGGGACAATGCCCTCTAACCTAAACTTTGTAGAGAGCGGCAAGGGTGCATTGACATGCCGTAATGCAAGATAGCAGGCGTATCATCAAAAGATAGCTGTCTTGTTATATATTCAACAAATTCTAAGGAATGGCTTCCCAGGTGGTGTGCGGATTGATCTTCAGGCTGCTGCTGCCAGTTTGTCTCGCTGCAGGTAAGTTGTAGCGGTTACCAGGCATTGGCTCCGTCTTCTTTACATTTAATATACCGTGCTTTTAGAAAACCAAATAAATAATAACGAACACATAGACCTCTCCATACTATACTAATATACATAATACATATTTATTTATTTTTATATTGGTTAATACTACCAATTTTGTCCTAATCAGGAACAAGCTACTGCAAAACAACAAGGCTTACAAAACAAAATCCATTAGACTATTCTGGACAATTTACGAACTTGAAGTAATAAAAAGACCTGTAGGAATTTATGTGATTAATACTAACAGATTTACAGCATTTCAACAAATTAAAATCGAGATTTTATCATTTTAAATGATATGCTGCTAAGAAAACACATCGAATAGCTAAATAGACACTGTTACATTTTAAATGTATCTATTAGTTAGAACAGTGTGTGTATATCTGTTACCCTGTAATAAACCAGCTTTGATCCAAAAGAGATTGAATGATGCTTTACAGACATGTTAGGCCTGTATGAAACAAATCCATATAAACTATTTCTAGTTTGTAGAGCTGTTTTTTTAAATGGCCTCTGTTTACGGTAACACATTACTGGAGATAAAAAAAAATCCCATAACTATTTAAAAACAACTAGAAGGTTACAACAATTAATGGGTGGCAAACAATATACTTTTTCTTTGGAAATTGTGGTTTTGGGTGTGTGGACAGGTGATTTTGTGGCCACTGAGGACACACATTTTACTGACATCAAATATATAAGTAAATAAGTAACATATCTGTGTGAAATAACATGCCCTTGCAGATAGTATTAGCTTTTTGATTTTGCTTAGGACAGGTATAATGTTTTAGTTTAACATACGTTCAATGCAGCATGTATGTGATTGTCAGGAAAGCATGTCCGCCAAATACAATGTATTAGTATGAGTGTTAATTTCATGATGACAGATTGGGGTTACTACTCTAGATTTTACAAAATTACATCTCACGTGTGCAATACGTTTTTTGGGCCTACAAATACGAAGTATTCTTGGACTGCTCTTCAAACCTGGCCAGTGGATTTCCCAGCAGCATTTGAAGACTGCAGTCCGGTTGACCATGTCAGTGTATCTCTTCTGTTGATATTGGCAATATCCCTGTCAGAATGTGAATACCCCAGTAGCTTCCTTTCTTTGTATATGGGGCATAAACAAAGCCAGAGGGAAATGCCTAACCAAGGCCTGTCTAATGCTTTAAATCACTCATCAAAGTCTGTAGGTTTTACAGAACCACTTATTTGATGTTAATAATGTGGTGTACTTCTACGCTCCATGTCATCTACTGTGAAAGAGTGATCACAGTGTTTGGATGAATCCTACACAGGGCTAAAGTAGTGGTTGAACAATTTGTTTTGTGTCATTCAACATATTTGATTAGCATCAACACCTTGTAGGGTTTGCCCATCATGACAGCTATGGGAAATTAGTAACTTAGTGTAAGTTTTGACCACTAAAAACCTCATACAATAGCCTGTCATCCATGAAAATAATGCAAGTGTTTGTGGTGTGACGGGGGGATTACGTAAAATTGTTTGCCGAATGTATTCCATAATTATTGAGTCTTCCACTACCACATTCCATATAGATTGTCAGTAACACTGTAGACATCTATGGCTAACTATCAATACCACCAAAACCAGATGAACTAACAACTGACAAGAGTTTATTTCACTAGACCTTCCTGCTTATTTGTTCTCTTCAGTCCTGAGATACTGTGACTTTTTATCAGACTTTCCTTTTTATCAGACTCCCACACTCAAAGTAAAGATGAGCATATTGTTTTGGAGTGTGCTGACAATGTGATTGTATAGCAAAACGTCTGTCCTATGACTCATGGTTTATCTGAAAATGAGTTTATACAGACCTAGCAATGCTGGACAGCCAACGCAACAACTGATACAGAGATCTGTTGTTTTCTAGGAGTTTGCTCATGGTGAAAATCCCCATGCCCAAGACTTTCCATTAGGAAGTTTAAGAAAAGATGCAGATGAAGAAGAAGTTTCAATTATTATTTGGAAGGTTTTCAATGGAATTGGAAAGCTTCTCGGGCAAAATATACCCCTTAACTAAAACGCATGCAAGTTTGACACAGTGAGAAGAATACTGCAAAATGATGGAAGTCACTGAGTGGTAAAATCTTTTTGAAAAGCTGAAGAGCACATGCAAACAGTTTAGTTAATAATGTTCATGTAGAGGATGATAACATTGTATTTAACATTTTTAAGGGTGCTATTCCAGGAGAGAAAGAGGCGAGAGAGAAGGGAACAGATGAAAGAGAGGTAGAGAAAAATGACAAAGTGAGACAGTTGTGCTGGTCTGTCTTATAACCTACTGAAACTGTTTCTACGAGGGTTCTTCTACGAGGGTACTAAGCATTGCTTTATGAGGGAACCGTATGAGGCTATTACAAGGATGCTTCTTGTATTTTTCTTGTTCACTTGAAATGAGAGTGACTGTATCTGCACTTCACTTTTTTCAGTCCATGTATAGTGAAAGACCTTTTTCACTGTTAACATCAACCAGCAAGAGGTATGTGTAAAATGTACATGCTCTACTTAAAAGGCTGTTTACCGTGGCTCCCCCCTCTCGGTGTACCCTCACGGCGTCCCGGTGACCCACAACCAGTTTGGTGTAGCTTTTACCTAAGTGTTTTATCACTGTTTTTCTCTTCGGAGAAGCAAGTTTTGTTTGCATGGCTTCACAGGATGTATACAGAGGCTATAAAGTTTACGTGGAGCCGCGCCGGTGAGCACTCGGCACGGGTAGACGGCGCTGTGTGTGGAGGAACCTGTGTTTGTACATGGGGGCGCTGAAAGGCTTTCGACCGGAAGCCTTAAAGTAGGGAGGCCATGACTTAATGCAGCCCCTCGATCCTGCTTATTTTCTGCCTTTGGGATGCAACTTTCCGGCCTCTTCTGGAAGCGTGCATATGGGCTCTGCTAAAGGATTGAGATCGCCGCTGTTTGTGCCCTGCCTCTCCTAATTAGGCAGAAAGGATGAACATTGAATGGAGGCTGGGATTTGAGTGCGTGCCACAAAGACACACGCTATCAGATGTCCAGTTCTCTGTTATGTAGCGCTGGCAATTCTAAGTACCAATGTTGCCTGAGAACTAATATGTTGCATTCAGGGATTAAGCTTCCGCTTCAAGGAAACAATTGTATTGGGTGTACACATTTTGTGGTTAAATAACCCAGTAAAAAATTGTAATACAGAAATTAAGTGAAATACCTAGGTGAAATTACATCACAATAGATATATATATATTTAGAATTATTTTGAGTTTAGTCCTCGCTGGTGTGCCTCAAAAGCAGCTGAAGCCATAATCAGCCAAATAGCTTTCTCCCCATTAAATGAATACATAAGTAGACAAAGATTTTGTTAAAATAAGATGTTTTTTATCACTGAAGATCCCTGGAGGTCCATCACTCCCTCTGTAGTTCCCCCTCGCTCTCCTTTGGCTTCATAGTCAGGCTATTCATACATTTTTATCTTAACTGTTTCCTGTCTATAATCTGACAGTAGCGCCTCTGAAACATACTCAGCCACCTGAAAGAACCTTTTGTGCGGATTCCCCCAACCACACAGAACCTGGATCTCCCCCCACTTAAGCAATTACAGGCAGACTACTAGAAACAAGCCAGCTATATATCACACCTCAAAGTGTCCGGTTTCAACAGTAAAAACAATAAAACATGTTTTGTGTCACCTTTCAACGCTGTGTATCTCAAGTTAATTAAAGGACTGACATTGTTCGTGAACTGGGTACAAATAGGATTATTAGTTATATTCATGGGTTTCCACAGCAAAGTCTTGTAGTTTTGGTAATCTTCCATTGAGTCTTAAGTTGAATTGGGAAGCTTTTTTCGAAAGCCATGAGTTGATTGAGGTCACAGAAGTACACCTTCCATGTTCTCGGACCTGTATGCTGTATTTAACACATGTAAGACTCGTGAAAACAATGCATGTATACAAAAAAATATTTTTTTCAAAGTTTGTACAAAAGTAGTGTTTCTGTAGGGTGACCTAATTTTGCCTTTGTTTGGAGGGTACCTAGTTTAAAGGCTTGTGACCATATTGCGTACCTGGATAAAGTCAACTGCGTGATCCTGTTCCAGGATTTACGTTTACCTCACAAGGTATAGACTGCCAGGTCAGAACACCGGAGGCACAGTAGCTTTCTTGTAGGCCCGACCAACACCCAAATTGATAAATTAGCAGAGGCCACGAGCGCGGAACCAAACAGACAGCCAACAACAATAAAAAGAAAAGTTTACTTTTGACTGTGATATACAACCTCTTGCAGCTTGCAAAATTAGCCATTCACCAGCTATGGAATTGTAGCTAGCTAGATCCAGGTACAAAATAATATCACAATTTAATATTCATGTGAGTCAGTACTGGTTTACAACTACAGTAGTAGTTGTGGTGTTAATCAAGTAAAATTGTATGCATGGATTTTCCACTAAACTTGTAATTAATTTGCCATTTCTCTCAGCTAGTCCTTCATCCTCACAATGATGACTCATATCTGGCTATTGACATCTTATATAAACTGGCTAGTGAAATCACTTACAGAAAGTGTTAGTCATAGATGTGACTGTACTAGAAGGGAGATATGAGTAGGCCTGTTGTATGTTAATTCTTCCAGGAATAACAGATTGAGTTACCTGTTAAAAACCAAACCAGCTGAAAGGGGGCCGCCGAGCTGGGAAACCTGGGCTTCTGTGTATGGTGTTCCTGTCTGAGGATTCTGTTCTCTACACCTCTCATAAATTCCACCAGCATCAATGAACGGACATATTTAAACCTAAAATTCATATTTAGCTCGGAAATAAAAAAAGATCGGGCCAACGTTTTTTCCCCCCTTTCCTTTTGGATGAATATATTTGTCAGCACATGGTATTATTTTAATATCAGCATCAATATTATTTAGTGTACTTACTGTTCCAGGGATGTGGCGATATTTCTTAAAAAAAACACAACAACCAGAAATGAACAGTCAGTATTTACAGTATTAGTAATTACTACTTAGGAATTACAGGGTAAATGCAGTGTTAGGGTTAGGGCTAGGTTAAGGTTAGGGTTAGTATTATGGTTGGATTTAGGAAAATGAGTTTAACAAGAAATCATTCTGGTCCCAAGGGTAAAACGAATGATGATAATTAAATCAACAAATGTTGTGTGTGTATGTGGTTGCCTGTGTGTGTATGTGGGTTGATGTGTGTGTATGTGGGTGGATGTGTCTGGGTGAGTGTGTGTGTACATGGTTGTGTGTGAACATGGGTGTGTCTGAGTTGTTTCAATAGGAGCGATTTTTTCTTATTATATTACTCCCGTCAGTTCTAGTAACTTTTTGAGTTTAGTAATGAAGGATTCAGTGGCTCTATTCTCCTGTGTGTGTGTGCTTGTGTGTGTGTTTTGCTTTGTCTCTTTTGCTAGAACATGTTTTCAGTATTCCAGGTCCTTGTATGTTGTGGTCTAGTGTTTAAACAAGGTGTATGAACTGTTTCCCTGTGTTTATCCTACTACAATGGTCTACACCACTAGTCATACCAAATGAAAGGTGTACCAGTAAAGTGTCACACTTATTGTCACACAGTAAGTATCAACCTTCAGTAACAGTTTGGTGTATAATCATGAAACACATGTCATTCAGTTGGCCTAAGGTGGGAAGGTTGATATCGGCAAGAGATTTAATAACTATCACAAAATATTTGAACAAAAAATATAAGAAAGGCATTTGTAAAAATACACTTTTGTTTTTGGTTATAAATCAAATTCAGTTTTGTTTATTCCAAGTATACTATTGGGTTGAACGCATGTCTGTCTTCTTCCGTGTGTGACAGTCCAACCACACTGCAGGGATAGATTAATTCAGTTCTGCTGTTAAAAGCCAATAAATGTTGTCTTCTGCAACTGGGTGTCTCGCCATCAATAGAAGCATCACCTGAACTCTCACTCCTAAACTTGAGTTTCAAAGAATAGGTCTCTAAAAGACCTGAACTGTATTTACAAAACAGGGCTTAGTCATCCATTGTACAACAATACTGGAGAATAACATCAAACAGGCCTGTCTGTCATACTTTAGTTGTATTCTTCAATTACCAATCAATTCCTTAATTACTGTTATTTGACTGGACAGTACATTACTACATTGATTAAATTAGACATTTACAGGAATATTATAAACCGTATTAATCACAGAAAAGAAAAGTATTAAACTACGGTATAATAGCACATTCATAATCATAAATACGTAACCCGTATGAAAGATTTGGATGAGCATTCAAAGACGTTGCTTAATTCACAAAAAAAACAATGTTCAGCCACGTCTAGTCACATCGTCCTTATTTACAAACCACAAACAAATGTTCGCCTTAGCATGACTTTCCTCGCATGGCATTGTTTTGTTCGTGTCATTTTAATTTATCTCACCTAACTAAGTCAACAAGTCAAATTTTTCTGATCGACCATTCACTACGAAACATTTATTTTTGTGAAAGAACGTTAAACCGGGACTTTAGCCGAACTCCCGATAGCTGCCGTTAGTAAGTTTTACCTGATTTGAACATGATGTTTTTCTTAACCTTTATCTGCCTTTACTATGTTTTAACTTAACTGACCGTTCACTAGGCTACCCTTAAACCCTGGGGATCAGTTAGATTAGTCAGTTCTGGAATCTTCGGAAAATGTCCTAACTAGTAATATGAGAGCTACCAGCCATCCTCAAGCAGAGGCAGAAATTGTTATGATTGCAAGACTAGGTGTCTTGTCTTGTGTCTTGTCTTTTGTCCGCTGTATGTCTCTGGTCGCCCCACTGTACGTCCTGTGTTTCTCCACTGCAAGTCCTGTTTCTCTCCACTGCACGTTCTGTTTCTGTCCACAGTATGTCTTGTTTACCTTCACTCTGTCCTGTTTCTTTCCACTGTATGTCTTGTTTATCTCTAGTGTATGTTTTGTGAGTAAATAATTGAGTCAACAGAGTAAAGCAGATTATTGTGTGTTGTATCTGGACAGAAAGTCTTTATGACTGTTAGTTAACAGTCAAGTTATTTTGAAATAAAACCGAATTAAAACAAAACAGCCTCAAACAGCCTACAAGTGGTTCGATACTTAAAAGCGTTTGTCTATCCCTATATTTATGCTGAGGTCTAAACCACCTGTCCGTAACACACCACTAACAAGGATTGGCCTCTCTGTAATTGTGTTAACCTAGTCCTCCTCGACCTGACCAACCTTGAAAGAAGCTCAATCCAGGATACCTGTTATATTAAATTGCGCTCCGCAGTGTTCCTAAGTCACCAGGCTGCCAAAAAGTTTATCTAATGCGTATGTCTTTTTTGTTTCTGGTGTGTCTTGGTCCTCTCTAGTGCATGTCTTGCAGTTGCCAGAATATGACACTATTAAGTTCTGGTTAAAATATAACGTAACCAGCTGCGTGAAGCAATCTTTGTAAAATAACGAATGGGCAATCTGCAGTTTAGGTGGTGAAGTGTGACTTAGAGCTTGACGAGGAAGCGAATGGAGCATGAAGTGTGTCGTTCTGCACCCACCAAGACACGTTCTGCCTCGCTCTCCCAGCCAGTATCGTCCCAAGCTCATGGTCACTTAAACCCACAATAGATATTCTGGGGGCAATTATTTGCAGTCTGTTTGGAAAGCAGTGTTTGCAGCTGAGTAAAGAAAATAAACGTGCCGGCCATTTCGGAGCGGCTTGAGGTTTGTGTGTTCGCAGCGACTCCGGTCCAGTTCTTACTGTAAACAAACAGAATGGTCCTGAAGACCCTGTTGACGGCAGGTGCTGAAGACCCGACTGGCAACGGGTCCTGAATACCTGGCTGCCTACGGGTCCTGAAGACCCTGCTAACTAAAGGTCCTAAAGACACTGTTGACTAAAGGTCCTGAAGACCCTGTTGACTAAAGGTCCTGAAGACCCAGTTGACTTAATGTCCTGAAGACCCTGTTGACTAACGGTCCCGAAGACACAGTTGACTAAAGGTCCTGAAGACCCAGTGGACTAAAGGTCCTGAAGACCCCGTTGACTAAAGGTCCTGATGACCCAGTTGACTAGAGGTCCTGAAGACTCTGTTGACTAAAGGTCCTGAAGACCCTGTTGACTAAATGTCCTGAAGACCCAGTTGACTAAAGGTCCCGAAGACCCAGTTGACTAAAGGTCCTGAAGACCCTGTTGACTAAAGGTTCTGAAGACCCTGTTGACTAATCCAGCTGCCTTCAGATTCTGACGTGGTCCAGCTATGTGCTGGTCGCCAATAGGAAAGCATTAATGAATGCCTCATCCCAATCGCACTAACAGGAACCAAGCTCACCAAATACATAGCGGTAGGTGTGTCTAACACACACAGTAAGACATACACACAGTAAAACATACACAGTGAAACACGCTAAAACGCACGCAATGTAATGCGCACAGACTAAACGATTAACCTTACACAAGGTTGTTTAAAATACTGCATACAACTATGACATATGACATACACTAGAATGGTTTGCAGAAACTTTAGGGTGTTTAACCGCCGTTGAGAACTTGTCAGAGCACTTGATGTTCTGCTCTGATGCAAAACCTGTGTAAAATTATCTTAATGAACCGCTTATATGTGCATTTGAGCTTGACCCAAATATAGGACCAACCCTTTAAATGGTAATCATGGTTTTAGAGTAATTTGGAAAATTGAACAGACAAGTACGTGTTCATGCATTGTACATACACAATGGGAACTTGGTGGAAAGTATTTAATGGGTTCAGGTGCCAACAAGTAACCTCGTTAGTTAGTTGTCGGGGCGATTGGAGGAACAGCAGGCAGAGGTGCCCATCTCAAACAGAGTGTTTAAAGATATATTATTGTCTGGTCATTTATGCTCTGTTTGGCAGGCAATGGGTTAAAGATGGAGGAGAAACCTTTTGCTGAAAAAACTAGGTATTTTTTCGTCACACTGCACTGCTGCATTGCATCGTTAGACTGGCCACTCAGTACAGTGGCCAATAATTGATGTTTAGTTTATCTGAGGAAAACGTGGGCATGTCAATCAAGGAGGTCAGAGGAGTCATCGGTTGAGGAGGTCAGAGGATACTTCAATGGAGGAGGTCAAATGACACCTCAGTGTAGGAGGACAGAGGATATATCAGTGGAGGACAGAGGACAAATCAGTGGAGGAGGAAAGAGGAGACATCAGTGGATGAGGGCACAGGATATGTCAGTGGATGCGGGCTATTGTTTGGATTTGACAGGAGGGATTACCTCCTCTGGTCTGAAGTAAACAGTTCTGTACCTACACTTCCCTTCCTCATTTCCTCTTCTTTTGAAAAACATGGAGATGTGTTTCAGTCCCAGGTCTCCTGCCATCAACGATAGTGTTTTATTATACCTTTGGATTGATCTCTTGTTACAGGGAAAAGGATGCAGATGCTGCCACAATTCCTCTGTATTGACAATAAATCCTTCCTATAGTTAGCTATATATACCATTTATTTTTGTTACAAGAATGTAAGCAGCCATACTGGCTCTATGCATTATGTTACAGTATGATTTTTAATCTACGATATAGTGGTCACTAAGGATATCCCTCTAATTTCCCGAGTATATACTCGAGCCAAATTGTGTATTTTGAGCCCTAAAGAAGTCTGCATTTAGAAGGTCACTTAAACATTTCTATTTAAGTGATAAAACTACCAGACCTTTTATTGACTCATTAAATTAAAGCCAGCACATATACGTTGGAACTTAGAATTTAACATGTAACTGATATATAAAACTGCCTTCAAAAATATATACTTTGGTTTAGAAAAAAGACCTATAACACAATACATAAAAAAAACATATTTTAGGACCTTTCTCACATTTCTTCGGAGGGGTTTTGTCCTTCAACGACTCATGTACTACTAGTGATGACCTCTTATTACATATTCATCACAGGATTTATGTTGTGTGTGGATTCCTAGGAAAACCCATTGGCACATACTCCACTCCTTCCTGCTGTTGGCTATTATTAAATGTCATAGATGTTTGTGTCTATAGATATCATCTGATCATGTGTCAGGCGGTAAGAGGTCAGAGCAATTGCGTTATGTCTGAAGTCTGGGCCTCCTTGAGTAACAGTCCTTTATCATCTTACTGAACTTTTCAACCTGCAGTGTAAGCATTTTTTGATGTTAGAATGTTCTAGAGCTTTAATAGAAAGCCCATCTTGAACTTGAAAACCAAACCAAGTCTCCGCACCATCATTTTGTGGTAAATAATAATAATTGATTGCATTTGTAAAGCACTACTCATGATAAAGGAATGATCTCAAAGTTTATTAAAAAGGAAATAAGAAAATAATCATTTTCAATTCATTAAAAAACTATTTACAAATTAAATAAATAGATATACTATAACGTTAATACAGTAAACCATAATGGTAATACAGTAAACTAAAATGTTTTATAATACATATTATTATATAATAATGTACAGTATCATTTATCTACAGGGTAGGGCAGGCCAACCGATAGAGGTGTGTCTTAAGACCTGCTTTAAAAGCCATGACTGTCTGTCCTGAGGCTGTCAGGAAGGGAGTTCCAGAGATCAGGTCCAATGAAATAAAGGCGCGGATCCTTGCAGCACTTGGATGAGCTGTGTTTTATAAGATACATTCTCTGGCAGGTCCCCAAATAATGCAGTCCCATAATTAATTCTGGAGAAAACAAATAGATGAGCCTTTCGGCATCAGAGAAAGTTAGAGAAGGTCTTAGGCGGGAAATGTCCTTTATGTTAAAAAAATGATGTTTTAAAGACATGTTTAATGTGGGATTTAAAAGAGAGAGAAGAATGTCACACCCAGCTTGGTGATGACTGAGGACAGGGGAATGATGTGTGCAGTTAAAATTTCTTCAGACAGGTAAAGAAAAACAGTAACTTTTAAGGAGATTTTGCAGAATCCGGATTGCTACAAGTGCATTTTGAATCCGTAAAACTTTTGACCTTGGCTGAATAAAAAGAAATGCTGTTGTTCGCTGTTGCACTGGAAACACAAAGCGCCGATAGCATTAACACACTGTGTGTGTGTGTGTCCAGAAATAGAATTTTAATTTTAATGTTGTTTGGCTTCGTTTTGGCACCCTGACAGAGATCTACCATGTTTGCTCCAGGGCCTAACGCATGTTGTCAAGCACCGTTGGTATGTCGAGTGCCATGCAGGCGTCTATCAAAGGACCTTGTGTCAAAAGCTCTGCGATTTATAGAGCCATCCCTCCCAGCAACATCCTTTCACACCGCTGTCCGACCGCTGCCATAATTAACTTTTATGGAGCCACATAACTTTTTCTCCCTTTCATTTAAAACTGTTCTGCTGCTCCGTCTTATTTGAGTTCTTACCAATTAAGAATACTAACTTGGGGGGGGTCCTTTCTTCAAGGTTAGTTGTGTCTCTGATTGTTTGTGACATGTTACTTTTATCTTACAGCATGTCTGTTCCGGTACAATGGGCTGTCGTTGGTCTACCTCATCTATCTCCTGCTCCTCCCACTGTTTGCAGAACCCTGCAGAACTACGATGCGAGGTGAGAAGTGTGTGGATACCAAATATTATCACTAGGTGTGCTGGTGTGTGGAGGTTACGGTTATCGGTTTGAGATTCTATTGACAAACAAAGCACTTTTGTAAACTCTTAACGGGTAATTCATTGAGCAGAAAAGCCTCTTTAGAGATGTTACGTTACCAGGGTGGATGCATGGCCTGAGTGTAGCGGAGGGATTTGTCCCTCGTTGGTCTCCAGTGTGTTGGAGAAGACCGGGAGGGGATGTTTGTGGCACCATGGCCACAGGTGTGTAAGGACAAGGACAGCATGCAGAGTCACATTATCCACACATTACCCACACATGACCCTCACATTACCCACACATCACCCACACTAACCAACACATCACAGACACATCACCCACACATTACCCACACATCACCCACACATCACAGACACATCACCCACACTAACCAACACATCACAAACACATTACCCACACATCACCCACACATTACCCACACATCACCCACACTAACCAACACATCACAGACACATCACCCACACATTACCCACACATCACTCACACATTACCCACACATCACCCACACTAACCAACACATCACAAACACATTACCCACACATCACCCACACATTACCCCATCTGTTACTTTCAAGAGCATTGTCATGAGACATTGAAAACCTCATCTGTCCTCATCATTTAATATTGCAAATCTACAGTGAACCTCCTGTGTCATTTTCCTTTGTGTGCTTTACCATACCAGTCTGAACATTGGTTGGCCTGAACAGTACACAAGCGTTTAGTGAAATATAACACATCGCTGCACTAGTCTTCTCCATTTACCCATACATACATTTCTGGAAAAAAGAACAGCGACATCTTCAGTGAACATAAGTGCCATGGGGAGAAAGCACCTCTCAGAGAGGCAGGACAAGACAGACAGAGTGAGATGAAGGAATGTGGCCTCTGACTGTCTGTTGCATTCTGTCCTCCCTAATTCTCCCTCGTGAGTGTTAGCAGGTTACAAGTTCAGCTCTCTATCTCTCACCCAGCCACTCCCTCTCTCGTCTCTCTCTCTCTCTTCATTGTTCTCTCTCTCACCCAGCTACTCCCTCTCCCACTCTCTCTCTCCCTTTCTCTCTATCATCCCTCTCCCTGTCTCTTTCTCTCACCCAGTCTCTTCCTTACTCTCTCTCCGTCTCACTCTCTCTCTCACCCAGCTTCTCCCTTACTCTCTCTCTGTCTCTCACCCAGCCACCTACACTGTCTCCCGGTCTCTCACTCACTCTCTCTCTCACCCAGTCACTCCCTCTTTCGCTCTCACCCAGCCACTCCGTCTCTCCCTCGTTCTGTCTCTCACCTAGCCACTCAATCTGTCTCTCACCCAGCCACCTACACTGTCTCCCACTCTCTCTCTCACCCAGCTACTCCCTCTCCCTGTCTCTTTCTCTCACCCAATCTCTCCCTTACTTTCTCTCTGTCTCTCACCCAGCCTCCCACTCAGTCTCTGTCACTCACTCACTGACTTATTAGTCCGCGAAAGCTCATCTTACACGCCAGCATAACTCTTTGGCTGTTCCCATGTACTTCTGTAGGGAGGTGCATAGGGAGGTGCTGGTGGTGTTTTGAGAGCTCAGACTCCCCCGTGTGAACCGTATCCACACCCCATCCTATCCTGTCCCCCATTATTGGCCAGACATTTTTCAGCGTTAAAGAACCTGGCTGTTATCTGAGCAGGAATACAGTTTCTTTTAGCCTCCACATCTGGCCTTCGTAGGTTTGCATTTACACAACATCCTGCCTGAATGTTTATACCATGGTGAAAGCCAGACCACTTGTGTATTTTTAAATATATAACTGTATGCTGCATTTGCTATGCAGAAACACTGTAGTATTTGTGGTCAGCTATTGTAACTAGTTTGTTTGTTTTCTTTAAGAAATTATATACTTTGCTTGCCGTTTTGCTTGCCTGGCATAACACAACCAATGGAATGGTCCCACATGTGAAAACCAACCTAAGCCAGAAAAGACCAATCAAATGCAACTAAAATAAATAAATAAATAAATAAAAATATTCTTGAATCTAGAAACTTCCGGTATGCCCAGGACTGATCCCAGTAAATGTGAATGTGGGCTGGGGAAACATGCGGTGCTTCTCTACTCTGTTTCTTGCATGTTCAGGCATATCAGCATTATAATGGAAAGATGTGCCTGATGTCATATCTTGTCAGCCTGTTTGTTTTACTTTGAAAAAGCAAAACAGTCATATTACACCCGTTACTGTGTATTTGCTATACAATAAAAATGATATTAAATTGAAATTTACAAGCGGTTTATATAATTGACTGTTGAACCCTTAATAATACATATTATAACCCTATATTCAATAAAAAAAATTGTACAAAGACAATATATCAAATGTTAAAACTGAGAAATGTCAATGTTTTTTGACCGGAAAGGTTGTATAATGCAAAAACAAAACCTGGCGAAACATCTCACAAATAATGAGGAAACAGTTCAGTAACCTGATTGGGTATGAAAAGAGCAATTCTTAAAAGGTTGAGTCTTTCAGAAGTAATGATGGGGAGGGGTTTACTGCTCTGTAAAAGACTGCGCAGGCAAATAGTAAAACCATTTAAGAATTGCGTTTCTCATAATCATAAAGATTGCGACACATAATAACATAAAATAATTCATAGAATACAGGCAAATCTCTGAAGCAAGGGACAAGGCCATAAAACAATATTGTATTCACTCATCACCCATCACTGCATGGGTTTCGGACCGCTTCTGAAAACCGTTGCCTCTGAACACAGCACGTCGCTGCATCCACATATGCAAGTTAAAACTCCACTAACAAACCATACATAAACAAGACCCAGAAACGCTCCGCCCCCTTGTCCCAACCTCTTTGAAACATGTTGCTGGCATCCAATCACAAAACAGTAGCATTTCTCAGTTTCAACGTTCGATATGTTGTCTTTGTACTATATTGAATTAAATGTAGGGACGAATGATTTGTAAGATCAATGCGTTCTGTTATTATTAGCATTTTATGTAAAGAACCACGTGTATACATATATATACGTATGACCACAAATTACACATTCTAGTATAGTGGAAGTGGGGATTCTACATTGTTACAGAACCAATGGTCTGAATCTTGTATGTCTCAGTGGGAAGAGTTAGGCCTGCACCCGAAAGCACTGGGCAACTAAACCAACAGTGCTCCTCCAACAACGATACGACCCGCTGCTTTCCCTGGACAAATGTTAAATCCAAACTAAACAGGAAGAAAAGAGCACAGCACATATCACTTGGCACCAGCAATGCAGGAACGTGTGGCGTTCTCAAAAAGTTCACTCAGGTTAGCCAAACTCTCGATGTGGACTTCTATTCTATGCTGTTCTACTACTCGATTCCTTGCCTGTGACACACACACACTGCACACACAGTGTTCCAGGCTTGTAAAAGCCTGCAACACGTTCTTGTCTGAATTGTATCTTTACATGAAGTTCCTTCACCTCAGGGCGACAAGGCTGGAGTTCAAGGCAGGAGTTCAAATCCAACATTGTATTTGTAAGTTATGTTACAGTTCTGCAGTCTCCTTGTTTTGATCTGGGAAAAGCAGCAGCAGAAGCCAAACAGACAGAGACAAACAACAGTAATGGAACAAGTCTGCCTGTCACAGACTGACAATAGGAGAGGATGCACTAAGGCGACCGAGGTCAGGGTTCAAAGGGTTCAAAGTTCTTTCATGATGTAACAGCTGGCTGCGGAGCAGTGGAGAGATTTAAAAAAAATTCCACTTCTTCTCCAGCTGTTTCCTTTGCTGCTCCAGCATTAGAAAAACAAGGATATGCAATAACCTATCGATTATTTCCGTCAAGTCCTTTATAAATCGTAATGTTCTGTGATTTTGCACAGTTTTTTTTTTACTTGTAAGTCATACCTGACTTCACAGAGGAAATCCTCAGTGTTAGCTCACTCTTAATTCTTCAGGTTTTTGCATTGCTTCTCTGTAGTTTAACGGGGATGATTCACAAACTTGTCTCAAATGCTTTATTGCCAGTCACTAACAACGGACACTATCTTATACAAATTATACAAATGTTAGAAGGTCCCTTGAAGATGGATGACATTTAATTGTCTCTCCTTGGTTTGTCTGACCACGACAGGCATGTTTCAGAGGGAGAAACAATGCTTAAACTCTCTAATGCTGTCAGCGTCATCAAATGAGTAGTGTGCTGGTAACCTTCATGTAAACTGCCAAGACCTCAGTGCTTGAATCTGGTTCCCCATGATGACTCCAGTTCTACTGCTACATTACACATTCCCAGAAGTCTCTACAATACAGCTGTAGCGGCTAACCTCACCACAGCTATCCATCCCGTAGGACGGTAATACAAACAGACGTAATCTGTCCTCAGGGGTGGACACAGGAGACACAAGGGCTTCCTGAGGAAATAGAGCTCAATGGAGAGGTGGTCACCAGAGGACCCCAGGCCCACGCCTCCCGAAAACCCTCCGTCAAAACCCCTCTGTGTCTTTTCCTCAGGAAGTTGATGAGTCACTGGCACCGTCGGCCCAAGGAGCTGCCTGCCTGCCATCCCATATACCCCTCCCTGTGTCTTTGAATGGAACCATGGCCCTCAGGGGCCCGTGTTAAGGCCAAACAATAATGAGGCTTTGACTCTGGGGCCCATGTTAAGGCCAACCAACAATGAGGCTTTGACTCTGACTTATCATGTTATGGCCAACCAACAATGAGGCTTTGACTCTGGGGCCCATGATAAGGCCAACCAACAATGAGGCTTTGACTCTGGGGCCCATGATAAGGCCAACCAACAATGAGGCTTTGACTCTGGGACCCCATGTTATGGCCAACCAACAATGAGGCTTTGACTCTGACTTATCATGTTATGGCCAACCAACAATGAGGCTTTGACTCTGGGGCCCATGATAAGGCCAACCAACAATGAGGCTTTGACTCTGGG
>JACXGK010009852.1:5784-19196 GCA_016801125.1 Novumbra hubbsi
CAATCAAGGTTTCAGCCCATCCCGTGCACAGCTGCCTCCAATCAAGGTTTCAGCCCATCCCGTGCACAGCTGCCTCCAATCAAGGTTTCAGCCCATCCTGTGCCCAGCTGCCTCCAATCAGGACCTCATCAGTGAAGGTACATAAAGGCTGCAGAGGAACAGCCGAGGGCAAGCAGCAAAGACCCCAGAATCAGCCAGAGGAGATGGAGATGGTGAAGGGGTTACCTTGCCACCGTCTGTCATGAGGTGGCAAGGTGACAGTACCCCCCCCCTGACGCGCAGCTGGGCCCCGGGGACGACCCGGAGGATGCGGAGCAGTACGGAGCAATATGCGCGCAAGAACCTGCCGACCTCCTGGTTAACCCTCTCAACCTACCGTTGAATTCAGGATGGAACCCGGAGGTCAGGCTGACCGCGACCCCCAACATCCCCATAAACGCCTTCCAAACCCTGGAAGTAAACTGGGGGCCCCGGTCAGACACTATATCCTCCGGGACTCCATAGTGCCGGAAGACGTGAGTGAATAAGGCATCCGCAGTCTGCAGGGCTGTCGGGATGCCGGGCAAGGGGAGCAAGCGGCAGGCCTTCGAAAACCTATCCACAGCGACCAGGATGGTGGTGAAACCCTCTGATGGCGTGGCAATCCGGAATGGATGACGAGGGTGTCGCTGACACCGACTAGACATGATGTTATCCAGTCTTGTGGCCATGGAGATGAGCTCGCCCAAACTCACAGTGACGTTGCGGCATGCGAGCTCCTGACGAACCCCCGCGTCGAGACTGCACACAAACGTGTCCCGGAGCGCACGCTCGCACCACCCCGACTCCGCGGCCAGGGTCCTAAACTCCAGAGTGAACTCCTGTACATTCCGCTGCCCCTGGCGAAGGATGAATAAGCGCTCCCCCACCTCACGCCCTTGTGGCGAATGGTCGAATACCATGCGAAAGCGTTCGATGAACAGCTGGTGATCGTCCAGTTCTGGACCCCCCCGTCTCCAAACGGCGTTGGCCCACGTCAGTGCCTTTCCTGTTAGGCACGTGATGAGAGCCGACACCCGCTCTCTATTAGACGGAGGAGCGGATCGGCTGCTGAACACGAGGTCTAATTGTAATAGAAAACCCTGACAGTCTGCTGGACGGCCTGCATATTCCCGCGGAAGGGAGATAGGTAATCCACTGGGGGGCGATGGCACTGGAGCAGAAGTCGTCGGCAGTCGGTGAAGGATCTCGGAGACCGCATCCCTTAACTGGTTGAGCATGGCGTCGTGTTCTGACAAGCGCTGCTCCAGCGGAGCAGGCGAGGCACTTCCTGCTTGGTCTATCTTTTTTGGTCCGTGATTCTGTAACGTGTTGCGAATATCCGGACCAAGGCACAGGAGTGGCAAAACAGAAGGTCGTTTATTATGACCGCTGTGCAAAACGAAAAAAGCTGTCTAGGCTGAGGAGAACCGCAGCTCCTAAAACACGTAACATGCAACAATCACGGACACAGAGACCAGACACACAAGGGCGTTCACAGGACATGGGGAAAACAGGACAAAACACACACGATGGTGACTAAAAGACTGGCGACGTCGAACGCCGGATAGCCACGCCATCAGAGGAGGGCCCGTCTTGAGGTGGCAACGTGACAGTATGTGACTGTCATAGGACACTCCAAATAGACCATTGGACCACACGTTGGAACATACCATACAAGTATTTTATAAGATAAGTCCTACAAAAGACTGTGTTAACTTTGTAGTCATTGGAGAACATATAAGAACTATGGAAGATCAACATCTTGTACTCGTTCTGTCCTGGCACGTGGTTTGTATGGCTTTGTTCATGGATCAATAGTGGAAAGAAGCGAACACTACCAACTGTGACATAGCTGGGTGGAAAAAGCAGCCTACTAGGTAGGAGTAAGTACATCCTACTTAATTGTACCCTTGGGCTCAACAATCTGAACCTTTTTTCTGAAGCAATATGCTCCTACTATTGCAGCGCTAATTGTCTGACTTGCTGCCTCGTTCTACAAATGTCTGATATCTCCCAAGTTTGAAAGCTCCCTTCAAAAGGAGCAGAAAGCTGGATCCAACCTCTGTGATACAGTGAGATAATTTATTGGTAATGGGTCCTTACTGTCATCATACTATGTACCATACTACTATAGACAACAAGCAGTACGGTGCCGTGGTTTTCATTAACCAGTTAGAGTGTTCGACTCTGTCAACCACCACACCCTAATCAATATACTCAGCAACCTTGGCTCAGAAAATACTCTGCTTAGTCCGGTTTGAACATTATTTTTCTGTGTAATGTTGTCTAAACCTCAACAGTAACCCACATAACACATAACACTGTGCTCTTTATGCTCTGGTACACTGGTTCTTATTGCGCACACAATGCCAGACTCCCTGGAACCCTCTTAGACAAATTCCCACTTTCTCTCAGCTTAACCTCAATATCTGCCTGCTGAACAGATGGCTGTGCACTGGTGAAGCCTAAAGTCAACACGTTGTTGAGTCGTCTTTCTTTCCAGTTCTCTGATGCTAAAGACAGGAAGGAACTGCAGAAGGCTTTCAAACTTGACTTCATCCCTCTTCACTCTTTCAAAACCATAGTTGATACCTGAACGTTGCACCTGCTAATATATGTAGAAACAGTGTGCATCACCTCATAAGGTGCCATTTATTGACAAATAAAAGCAACACTAATTTCACAGCATCAGAAATACAATGTACAATGGAATATGAATGAGGTTAATCTATTGCTTTCTCCAGTAAAATAAATACAAATAAGCCTTGAATGCAGACAATGCCATGTTTATTATGCCAAATTGGCATCTGCCAGTCCCTACAGTGTTTGTCCAGTGTTCGATAAGGTCCAAATCTCTCCCACTACAGTTTAGAACAGGATATCAATTTCTGCCATCTTCCTGTCCCTGGCTCTTCATTGTATGTGCAAGTTCAAGCTCAAGCTCAAACTTAGGCTGATCAGCTTACTACTGCCCCTTTGAGAAGATTCTGAGAGGAATTATAGGCAAGCATAATCCTCTCAATCAATAAAAAACATGAGACACTTTGAACTGATGTGCAGAAAGTAATTTAAATTCTAGCACCAAATTGTATTTTATGGTCCTAGTATCTCAAAAATATTGACGCCCCGGGATACTGTGCAAATTCTAAGATGTCAAACTGTGAACAACATTAGTAAGTAAATTGTAAAGAGATGGCACACTGACTGGTATCTAATGTGCTTTACAAATGAGAAGTTCAGTACGTTTTCCTGAAATATACAATATGCTGTGAATATTTAATGTGATATCAATGCTGTGACTAAGAAGAGGTAAAATCAATGAGCCAACTACAAGCAGTTGGATTCATTTCACCCAGTACTTCTCAACCTAGATTCAAAGGAAAATGGAGCAAGGACTGACACTTAATGGAGACATTTGAGCTATGACCTTGAATGCCTACTTTTAATAGCTGCAACTATTATAAATCATATGTTGTTACTCTGTGCTTCATTTCTGGGAGATTGTTGCCAATAATGAGCCACAAAATAATTAGATTATTAATTTCATAAAAATCTGGGACCTCAAATGGGATACATAGTTGGAATAAAGTATTCCACAGAAATGTGGATCAGATTATCAGGAACATAACACAGTCATGTGAAAAAATGAGGACACGTCATTAAATATTTAGTTATTTTTTAAGAAATATGGACATGCATCCAGTTAAGATGTAATGAATCTGCTTGTAAGGGGATTTAAGCGTATTTTTTGAAGATTGTTTGCAGACATACCTACTTTTTTTGTATCACATTGGAAATTAAATCACATTAGCAAAATAAATAAAGCTTATGCCATGATTATTTGCAGATTTGTTAGATCTTGTGTTCTATAATTGTTTTAAAGCAGAGTAACTTCAGCTAAAAATGTTTGCAGGTGACCTAATTGTTCCAGACAGGGAGGATGTAACCTGTTGTGACAACATCAATCAATGTAGTTTATTGAGCCCTTTTCAGTCCTATATTATAGGGAATGGAGTCGCATATGAGTTTGTAGTTTTTTTATGGCTGCTATTAGAGTGTTGGCAGCTTGAACCCCAAACAAGAAAGCTGGATCAGACTAATTACAGTGGGGAGAACAAGTATTTGATACACTTCCGATTTTGTAGGTTTTCCCACTTACATGCAGAGGTCTGTCATTTTTATCATAGGTACACTTCAACTGTGAGAGACGGAATCTAAACAAAAATCCAGAAAATCACATTGTATGATTTTTAAGTAATTCATTTGCATTTTATTGCATGACATAAGTATTTGATCACCTACCAACAAGTAAGAATTCCGGCTCTCACAGACCTGTTAGTTTGTCTTTAAGAAGCCCCCCTCTTCTCCAATCATTACCTGTATTAACTGCACCTGTTTGAACACGTTACCTGTACAAAAGACACCTGTCCACACACTCAATCAAACAGACTCCAACCTCTCCACAATGGTCAAGACCAGAGAGCTGTGTAAGGACATCAGGGATAAAATTGTAGACCTGCACAAGGCTGGGATGGGCTACAGGACAATAGCCAAGCAGCTTGGTAAGAAGGCAACAACTGTTGGGACAATTATTAGAAAATGGAAGAAGTTCAAGATGACGGTCAATCACCCTCAGTCTGGTGCTCCATGCAAGATCTCACCTTTTGGGGCATCAATGATCATGAGGAAGGTGAGGGAGCAGCCTAGAACTACACGGCAGGACCTAGTCAATGACCTGAAGAGAGCTGGGACCACAGTCTCAAAGAAAACCATTAGTAACACATTACGCCGTCATGGATTAAAATCCTGCAGCGCACGCAAGGTCCCCCTGCTCAAGCCAGCGCTTGTCCAGGTCCGTCTGAAGTTTGCCAATGACCATCTGGATGATCCAGAGGAGGAATGGGAGAAGGTCATGTGGTCTGATGAGACAAAAATTTAGCTTTTCGGTCTAAACTCCACTCGTTGTATTTGGTGGAAGAAGAAGGATGAGTACAACCCCAAGAACACCATCCCAACTGTGAAGCATGTAGGTGGAAACATCATTCTTTGGGGATGCTTTTCTGCAAAGGGGACAGGACTACTGCACCGCATTGAGGGGAGGATGGATGGGGCCATGTATCGCGAGATCCTGGCCAACAACCTCCTTCCCTCAGTAAGAGCATTGAAGATGAGTCGTGGCTGGGTCTTCCAGCATTACAACGACCCAAAACACACAGCCAGGGCAACTAAGGAGTGGCTCTGTAAGAAGCATCTAAAAGTCCTGGTGTGGCCTAGCCAGTCTCCAGACCTGAACCCAATAGAATATCTTTGGAGGGAGCTGAAACTTGTATTGCCCAGCGACCGCCCCGAAACCTGAAGGATCTGGAGAAGGTTACATCTTGTATGGAGGAGTGGGCCAAAATCCCTGCTGCAGTGTGTGCAAACCTGGTCAAGAACTACAGGAAACTTATGATCTCTGTAATTGCAAAGAAAGGTTTCTGTACCAAATATTACGTTCTGCTTTTCTGATGTACGAAATACTTATGTCATGCAATAAAATGCTAATTAATTACTTAAAAATCATACAATGTGATCTTCTGGATTTTTGTTTTAGATTCCATCTCTCACAGTTGAAGTGTACCTATGATAAAAATTACAGACCTCTACATGCTTTGTAAGTAGGCAAAATCGGCAGTGTATCAAATACTTGTTCTCCCCACTGTATTTAGTGGTGAAATTGGAATTCTCCATCGGTTCCAGGAGCTACCCAGGTGTGGCTGACTGATTTCTTTCCAATTGACCATGAGAAGGTTTTCCAACAGTTGGGAGTGTGTGGGCCACTAACACTACAAACCATTTCTGTCTAGTGGTGGTACAAGACCCTGATTTGTCTAAACTAAGAGAAGCCTTACTTTGATAATTGCATCTGAAGCCAAGCTTCTAATTCTGCTTTACCAGAACCTGTGGACCAAGGCTGCCGGACCCTGCCGGACCCTGCCGGACCGAATAATGACAGCAGAAGCAGCAGACACAGCAGGATAAGAGGCCCAGCACAGAAGACAACTGGACCCAAGATGTTTATTTTGAAATATGATTTCCACAATGTTGTGTATAACCCCATTTCCCAAAAAGTTGGCACGCTGCGTAAAATGCAAATAACAACAGAATGCAATAATGTGCAAATCATTTATCCCTATAATTAATACATACTAGAACAAAAACAACACATACAGTTTTGAAACTGAGAAATAATATTGTTTTTGGAAAGATGCATTCCTATTTTGAGTTAAAAGCCAGACAGTTTAAAAAAATCTGGGCCAGGGGCATGTTTACTATTGTGTTGCATTACATCTTCTCCGCTGAAGATGTCTGCCGCTGAACAGTTCTCCGTCGTATTTTTCATTCCATAATGTGCCAAATGTTCTCAATGTGTAACAGGTCTGCACTCCAGACAGGCCAGTTTAGCACCGAGACTCTTTCCCCTGAAAAAGACATCCTCTGAATGCTAGCATTGTGTAGCGTTATGTAGCATTATGTCGCTCCAAAACCTGTATATGTGACACTTTGTGCCATTTGCATGTTGTAACTTTTCTTTATCTTTTTTCTGCACTGTATCTAATAACACACATTTAACTATTCAACCTCAATAATATCCCAAGTTATCCATTATCTAAAAATCCATCATGTGATTTATCAAACTGTTTAAATGATGGACCCAACATTTAAATTGTTTTGTAAAAAACAATAAAGTAACAGGAATTAACATTGGGTCACAGGAACTGAGCACTGAGTAAAATGAATGAGTGCTTGTGTATGTGAGAATAACTGGAAGTCACACAACTTCAAATAAACAAAAATAAAACAGTCCTTATTGTTTGCAAAAACTAAGTAAGTCTAAGTAACAATATCAAAGCAGTATCAATTGTGTGTGCATGCTTTTGCAAGAGTATGGATGTGCGTGTGTACTTTAGTGACAGTTTTCTTCATTAAATAGGCTCTTGCATACATTGGTTATTGTCTTGTTGTAGGTGGAAATTGGCTTCTATCAAGCGGTGTTCATAGTGTATGGAATGGTGTTGCAAAATGGAGTGATATCCTTCCATCTTTAAGATCTTTTTACCCTGTACAAAACTCAAATTTTACCACCAGCAAAGCACCCCCAGATTGCCTCCACCATGTTTGACAGATGGTGTCAAGCGCTCCTCCAGCATCTTTGAATGCACAAATGTTCTTCTTTGTGATCTGAATTTCTCAAACTTTGTCTATAACACTTTTTCCAATCTTCATCAGTCCAGTGGCTTTGATCTTCTCATCTTAATCTTTGCCATTCTGAGATATATTTTTTTTCTTGGAAACTCCCTGGAAGGTCAGCATTCCAGAGATTCCTCTGCACTGTTGACGTTGGGAGGGTACTATTTAAAGAAGATTTCACAAGAGTGGCTCCTGGAATCGTCAGGTATCGTCTTGATCTGCAACACAACCAGGAGGGTTTTGAACAGCAATGTGTCTTTCGACCTTGGCCCTTTCGAGGTGTGGGCCAATACCCTGTGTCCTCTTATGTTTAAACGGAGCAGGAGACCAGGAGGATTTAGAGATCGGGGCTGTTACTTTTTTTTGCTTTATTTAGTGTCGTAAATATTTGCAAAACGTCCCCTTTCAGGACACGTGGGGGATATGATCACTAGTGTAGCAATGAAGAGCGGCCTCATTTAGGGCAGTAAATTCATCAGGCTTTATCCAGGAAGCAAGGGACCTAACATTAATCAGTACCATGTTAGGATGTGAGGCTATTTTAGGGGGATTTTGGTGTTTCACATATCCACATAATGAATTCACTAAGGAATCAATTTAGTAACCATAGTATTATAGAAGTAACATTTTAATAATCAATAAGCTGTCAATATACTCCTAAGCAATGAATACATTGAACTACATGTATTGATAAATCATGCTAATCAATATCAATTCACATAGTCACGTATACACTGTATATTAGTACAAGCACTGGGACACAGAGAACACTGAGGTAACGTCATAAAAGTTACCAGTTGACACCATGATCTCTCTTGTCAAGCTCTGGGTCTCTGGGTGTGCGATTAACTGATATCTTATGTGCCTGTTGTAACTCTTCTCAGACTGTTGGGGTCTCGTGAGGAGGGGGCTCATGGGTTGCATTGTCTCCTGAGATAACCAGGCCAACTCAGTTTCATTAAGTGTTGAGGGGGTGATAATTAGTAACCCCAGGAGGAAGGGCCGTCTATAGCTTGTCATGAGTGAGAGTGTCTGTTGAATGGGACACGACAGGACATGGTATAAATGTTTGTGTTCGAAAGTTGTACATTGGTCTTTTCTGCAGAAACTTCCCGGCTTTATGATGACGTTCATTAAAGTCTATTTGATTCCACAACCTCCGAAGTTCTTGCATCTTTTTGAGTCGGGAACCGAAGTATTTTCCAGGACACAATACAATTATTTTTATTTTTGCCTAAGATGGAGGATGGTATTAGCATAATAATGTTGCATTTGTTAGCACAACCTTGTTTTACTTTTCTTAGCCTGGAATGATGGGTCTACATTCTAGGACAGTGGTTCTCAACCCATTCCTCAGGGAACCCCAGCCAGTTCGGGTATTTGAACTGCCCTTTAGCTAGCCCACATAATCCTCAAGCCCTTGATTAGTGTATCTGCTGTGCTTGTTCAGGGCTGCAGCTAAGATGTGGAATATCTGGGGTTCCCTCCTGAGGAATGGTTTGGGAACCCCTGTTCTAGGAGGTCCCTGGGCACCAGTGTCTTTAGAATGGTTTGAGGTGGAGCCGAGAGGCCCTACTACGGGTTGTAGAGCCAGGGGATTGGGAATGATTAGAGGTGGAGCAGAGGACCCCTGGTATGGGTTGTGATGGGGCCCTGGTAGTCAGAGGGCTGTTATGGTAATATGACTGATATTGTATAAGCCTAGTTAGGTTCGAGTACAGAAAGAGACACTTTGGACAGAGCAAGAAGAATGTGTTTGCTGTCATAAACCTAGAAAAGAGGATCTGGTCCTTCTTTATTAGTGACATCTAGCTGTATATAGAATCCTGTGACCCTTTGACCATCTGTTAATGTGGCCAGTTGGGAGCTGTATGGGGTACCTGGATAAACACAGGTATAGGAGAAGATACAGAATGGGAAATGTGACACTCACACCATAAAGGATGACTCTTGTTGGATTATACAGAATGAATTTGCAAATAATTGTCTACACCCAATCTGTAAAACTATTAAATAGTTAGAGATACTTCCCTGTAAATTTGGTGTTAGGGAACTATGCTCTCCTTGCAAGTAAATATTTATTAAATTGTTAATTGTGCAAGACTCTCTTTCTTACCAGCTTAAATTATAATTCAAATAGACATAGGAACATTGCCATAATAGGGCATATGATGAGCTGAAGGGTCCCCAAATTGAAGCACTATCTGCATGTAGCCTCGGACCATTATTGTAATGTGTTGTGTAGTGTGCATTCCCTGTGCTCTTAACATGCTCAGTAAAGCATTTATTTAGTTTTTTTAAGAGATTATTATATAATTAAATAAATACATACAGTGAATAGAAAATGTTATTTGGATACTTATTGTTTAATCTGTTTAGTGTCAAGTTATTTTCATCCATATTGGTAGAACCATCTGGAAATTACATGATGTTTTGTACATCATACCCAAATATTTGGGGTGCCAAAGTAGTCATGTTTACTTGCCTCGCTTTTTCCTGTAGTGGATGACTAAGGTCTGCAACCCTATTCATTCATATTAATTTCAAGGCCTATTAGATAATTGGCTTGACCAGTCAAGAATTTTCCACGTTTTGACGGTAAATACGTTTTTGGTAGATACTGCAGTGCCTTCAAATGGGTTCACAGGAATTTAATTTGATCTCAGCAAACAACATGTTTATATACATCAGAATTCATCCTAACTTACTAACCTCAAAAGGGATCCTGCTTCTGCCAGTTGACAAGTAAGCAGGTTTCCCTAGCAGCCATACATGCCCAAAACGTAACACCTCTACATAAGTCACAGATAAGGTGGTATGTCAGTTACTTTTTTCTACTCACTTTTCTCTTTTCATTACTCTTTAAATCATTTTATCAGATCTTTTTTGGTGTATTTGATCATTTGGGAGCATGATGTTATTGATTGTTGTTGTTAGGTAAATAACATGTTTTGGACATGTTTCTAAATCTTATTTTCCAGATGTTGTTAGCTTCATATGGATTTCCTTTACTTTCATTGACACCTCTTTGGTCATCATGTTGACTAACAGCAACAGCAGAAACCAAAGACAAATGCTAGAATCAAAAAAGATATTGGCAGCTCTCCTATGCCTGCAGTTATGTGATAGTACCTAACTTGGCAATGTTAAGCAAAATAAACAAATTAGTCTAAATACATTTTGAAATAGGATGTTTAGAAATATAAAAAAATAATATTTACAGAATACAACCAAATAAAAGATTGCAATTTATACTTTAACCTAATGGCAACTATTTGCCCAAAGAAGCCAAATGCACACTGTAAAAAATAAGTTCAAGAGAATAGAATACTCCCGGCTCATTTCACATACAAAAGTCAAATAATGACAGCAAACATATCCCATACACAGAGTCAAATAATAACAGCCAACATACCCCACACACAAAGTCAAATAATAACAGCCAACATAACCCATACACAAAGTCAAATAATAACAGCCAACATATCCCATACACAAAGTCAAATAATAACAGCCAACATACCCCATACACAAAGTCAAATAATAACAGCGAACATAGCCCATAGACAAAGTCCAATAATAACAGCCAACATACCCCATACACAAAGTCAAATAATAACAGCCAACATACCCCATAGACAAAGTTGAATAATAACAGCCAACATATCCCATACACAAAGTCGAATAATAACAGCCAACATATCCCATACACAAAGTCGAATAATAACAGCCAACATATCCCATACACGAAGTCGAATAATAACAGCCAACATATCCCATACAAAAAGTCAAATAATAACAGATGGGAAATGCAGTTTCCAAACATGAGCTACCATTTTGGAATAATAAATGCATTGTGTTTGTACTTGTTTTGTTAACTACTATGCAAATAGAACATTTTTACAATCCTCACTGACTATAGGCAGGTGCCAAGCCAACAGGAAAAATCTCTAATGCAGAGTCTCTGAATTTTTAAAAAGGAATATATTTGCCTTTCTAATGCTGTTAACTGTATGTCTCAACTTCCATTAAATGAATAACAACCTGAAGAGGGTAAATATTAAACTATGATACCACATGAACGTTACCTTTTGTGACACAGCAAAATACAGTTATATAACCTTGCTTTTGAAATGCGTAGTAGAGTCATAGATTTACAATGCAATAAATCTCTGTTAGGCCAGGAAAATTCAGCGTGAAACGGTTTGTGTGCAATAATAAGCTTTAGTAGTATGATATTGGAGTAAATATCCTTTTGCTTTAGTGTTTGAATGAGATGAGCACCGCCAAACGTTTTGTCATCAAATCCCTTCAACCCTGGAACAGCTCCTTAGATCATTTGATCTATTTTCATTATACATCATCAGAAGGTAGCACCTCCATGCAAGAAAAGCAGGCAATTTACGCAACATTACTCAACAAAATAATAAGTGAACAGAAATCATTGAAAAGCCCTTAGATGGTTATAGCAGACCTTTTGGTGACACACCAGATATCTTAGAAAACCCCCTGAGATGGTTATAATAGACATGTTGGTGACACACCAGATGTCATTGAAAAGCCCTGAGATGGTTATAGCAGACCAGTTGGTAACACACCAGATGTCATTGAAAAGCCCTGAGATGATTATAGTAGACCAGTTGGTGACACACCAGATGTCATTGAAAAGCCCCAAGATGGTTATAGTAGACCACTTAGTGAAATCATTAATCTCCAGATGTCATTGGCACAATAGAATACTTCAGCTATACGCCCACTGAACAAGTTGACCAAGTCAAAATGCAATGATGATTGAAACTGAGGCATTTTCTTGTTTCTTGAAAAATACATGACAATTAGAATTTTGAAAAGAAAAGAAGTAAAGCAACACATTGGTAAATATGCACCTGTCCCAACTTTTTTTAAATGTGTTACTTTCTTATTTTCAACATTTGATATGTTGTATTTGTACTATTCTTAATTAAATATAGGGATAAATGATTTGCACATCACTGCTTTTTGTTGTCGATTATATGTAATTATATGATGACGTCCTATTTATGTTGTTTACTGATTGCACTTAAAGGAAAATAGGTAATTAATGATAAAATATTTTATTTGTTATTTAACTGATCTAGTGTCCATTTCTATCTCTTCATTGCTGCCAGTCCCCCCTCACAACTGTATTTAAATGTTAATTTGGTTCAAAAGAAAATAACTCCAGTTTATTCCCATTGTAATCGTGTGGGTGTTGAAGGGAAGCATGCGCACAGACAGAAATGCTGCTTAAACAAGAATGCTTTATGAGAATCCGAGATTCCACTGAAACAACAAAAGAAGGAGCTCCTACAAAGCCCCCTAGCCAGGTGTCTTGCACTAAACGATACGCTTCTTAACGACAGTCACCGACACGGAGACGTGGACATACAGTCATTAAATACCAAGCACTATTACAAATTGAGCACCGGTGTGCAACGTGCCTCCTTCACGTCCCCCAGGACGCAGCCTTGCCTCAGTACGACGGTGTGTCAGACCTCCTGTGACCAGAGGGGGCGGGCTCAGGCGGCACCGTGACACCCATTCCCAAGTCAATTTTTATTATTTTACTATTAGTTTCATATACTTAATGTTGAAGTACTGTAAAATTAAATATCCAAAATCAATATATTTACAAATCAAAATCACTTAAAACCTCTCTGTCCCTAACTGCTGAGTAAACCAAATAGTGCCTTATCTTTGCCAAACCTGACTTCAGAAATGTCCCAGGGGCCCATTCATTTTGTAGGGATTCCTAAATCATTCCATGTGAATTGATTTAAGATGGTCATACCAAAGACTATTCAGATATTTCACTTCTAATTCCGGGACCGGTGTAGGTATCAACAAATAATAATAAATATATACCCATATATATATTTTACAGGGACAGCCAGTGGGTGAACTTGCAATGAGTGGACTGAGACAGCACAAGAAAAGATAGTTATGTCACGGTGTTGTAGTGTGGCGGAACCATACGCGGACATAGTTTCAAACAAAAGGTGTATTTAATCCCAAAACAAGACAAAACAAACTACACGGACTGTACACGTAAAATGAAAGGACTAACTAACATAAAAACGATATACAGAAAACATGTAGAGCATTCGCTTGAAAACGGAATCAAACAAAGGACAAACCGTGAG
>JACXGK010009853.1:0-11479 GCA_016801125.1 Novumbra hubbsi
TGGGGATCTGCTGCTCCCTCTCTCTTCCTACTTTGACTCAGCTTGGGGATCTGCTGCTCCTTCACTCTTCCTACTTTGACTCAGCTTGGGGATCTGCTGCTCCCTCTCTCTTCCTACTTCGACTCAGCTTGGGGATCTGCTGCTCCCTCTCTCTTCCTACTTTGACTCAGCTTGGGGATCTGCTGCTCCCTCTCTCTTCCTACTTTGACTCAGCTTGGGGATCTGCTGCTCCCTCTCTCTTCCTACTTCGACTCAGCTTGGGGATCTGCTGCTGTGACAAGCCAGGAAACTAAGTGTGAATTGTACAGAAAACCAAATGCACCAGACCCAAGGTAATGGGGAAGAGTAGAGAGAGGGAGAGATGGAGAGAAAGAGGGTGGACAAGGGGAGGAGTGGGGAGCGGGTGGAGGAAAGGAGTGATGGGAGAAGACGAGGGGGGGTGAAGAGGGGAGCAGATGGAGTTTGGATCAGACTCCTTCCTGGTCACCAGTCAAATGTCATATTCTACATCTACTGAGGGTCTACTGAGGGTCCTGACATACAGAGGGAAACACAGAAACATATGAATGTACACACATGCACACAAAGACACACATTCATGCACAGACTGTCCACCGACCATAGAAGGACAAAGTATAGTGAAGCATCTTGATTGGCTTAGCTTTCTTCTGACTGCACCGACTTTTGCCCTGAATGAAACCTCTGTTACACCACCAGCAAAATGGAATATAACCCAGTATGCTTTTGCTTAATTGGGCTATTGTAACTGTCATAAAACCAAATCAAACAGGTGAATATTCTCATTCTGCTGCCAAATGCTACACTTCCCACATACACACACAGACACACACACACTGCAAACTGATCTCACAGTCTCATGTCAGTTTTCAACATTTGTGAAAGTAAAAGTCTACAGGTGAAGTGAAAATAAAATTAAGCTTGGCCCTATGTGTCAAGCTGTAGTTGTCAAATAAACAAGATGCACGTTACGCAACGTTTTATAAAGCACTTACTCGCCAGTTCATTAACAACTGTCCAAAAATAATGTATGAATTGATTACATAAAGAGAAGTAAACACATAAAAAATACATGACAGTAGTAAGAAAATAAAACGTATTTGAAGTGTTATTTGTAGTGTCATGTTGCTAACAGTAACAGTCTGAGCGTTAAGGAATAACAATAAAAGTCATGTAGCAGGAGTTATGAAGTGTGGCAGGAATAAATGTGTGCAGCAAGCTATCAGACTGCTCAGTGTTGAGCAGTCTGATAGCTTGCAAACAGAAACTGTCTGGGCCTGAACTGGATGTCTGACCTCTTCTGTTCGATGGTAAGCGGTTGATCAACGTGCGCCCGGGATGTTGTGTGGCTTGATAAAGCTACGGTTCACATTACAGGTTTTGATGCAGCAGGTTAAAATGGCGTCCATAAGGGCACCTTAGGTAACAGAACCGCTGTTCAACACCTTGACTCGACTGTTTGCAATTTTAGTCATGACGCTTTGTGCTAAATGTTGAGGATATTTCTACTGCAACGCTCCACAGAGTATCTCAAATGATGCAGCATCGTACATGTGAATTGTGGCTTGTTCCCCCCCCGCTCTGCATTCAGCCAGATGCTATCAGAGGGGAAGGCATTGCTGAGAGTGACTGGGTTTTGGATGAGGCT
Source organism: Novumbra hubbsi (assembly GCA_016801125.1). Taxonomy (NCBI): domain Eukaryota; kingdom Metazoa; phylum Chordata; class Actinopteri; order Esociformes; family Umbridae; genus Novumbra; species Novumbra hubbsi. The sequence continues at coordinate 1,667 of JACXGK010009853.1, forward strand.
GTTTGCATGCGTAATATAGCAGGGTAAGGATACATTAGCCGTTACTTTGTCAGCAGTGAGCGTCTAAATGACTGGTTGGGGCCACAGCATGGAAAGACATACTCATATATCCCTAACCTAAGAAATGCAGGGAGGGCGTGAAAGAAAGAGGGGAAGTAAAAGAAAGAGAAATTTACAGAAGAACTGAATAAGTAAAAAGGGGAAACATATAGTCTGTAAGCTAAGAAAACATGGCAGAGATGTGAAGGGTACAGCTGGGGCCAGGATTAGTAGGGCTGGCTTTAGAGGTTACACCAATGATTATGGTTTGAAAAGGGATGGAATGAAAATCCAGAAAATGGACGGCTACACCTCTATATCCCTCTCAGATTACACAACACTGCTGTCGAGGTTCTCAGTATGTAATGTAGTATTCACGAGATATTAAGTAGTTTTAAATATTGTGGCAGATTCAATATGTCCCACCATAGTAGTTGCTGGTGATGGGCACCGAAATCACTGCTTTATTGTCAAAGTATTATAATTGTACCGGTTGATTCCAACCTCTGGCTCTCTATTAGGGCCTATTTAGTAACACTACAAATTCATAGCTTCTTCCTCTGAGCCCAGAAAACCATTTGCAACCTTCCTCTCCCTCCTCAATCCCTCACCTCCCATCTTTCCTCTGTTAATTTGTCTGTTCTCCTCACTATCCCATCGTATATATATATTTCCCACTTTGCGAAGCGCCAGATCTGTTGAGGATGCTGGTTTCATAGGCCAACCCATTATTTTGGGTTGGCTTAATTCAACAAGGCATCACCTTAATGGTTGGGGTTGAGTAGATCCCTTGATGTTCAAACAGGGTCCTAGTGTAAAAAAGTTTAATGACCCACAGAACTATCACTTGGTTAACTCGTAAATAAAAATTAGGACTCAATACTTGATCTCATTCAGTTTGTGTGATGTAGATGACATAACTGATTATACAAAGTATATGATTAGGTGTATCGAAAATACATGTATATGTGTATCTCAACACACATGTATACTGATATTTTTCACCTATTGCACACACCATCTACAAGCCAGTTTCCAAAAGTCCAACACTATCTAACCTTTGTTAACCGTCATTAACACATGCAGTTATCCCAACAAACAACCTAGTGGTCCATTCAGTCTGCACTGATCTCTGACATTTTTCATGATTAAAACTTCTAGGCTACATTTATAAGTGTCTCTTCCGGGGCAATTTCTGCTGTTTTCTTCCCTTTATCTTTGTCTTTGAAAATGTGGCTAAAAAATGTAGCTAGTTATTTTCACAATTGTGTAGCTTGTACATTAGCCAGGTTCCTAATCACTTTGATTTTAGGAAATACTACCAATACCAATTTGGGTCAAAGTTTCAGCCAACGTAAACTAGCGGCAAATCAGCCAGCCAAGCCAGCTATCTTAGACAACTCAAAAAACATGTGTTGACGATATCTAAGGTTTAAGTGACCGGATAAGCACAGTTATTGGCTACTTATCAAGCTTGTTCACTTCATCAGCAGTCTTTAATTTTACTCTACAACTACTCTACTCTACTTACTCACCAAGCAACATATTAAAGATGGCCATGTAGACTAAGGTTTATGCTAAAACGTAGATTCTATGAAACCAAGATCACTGCTTGTCCGGCTGGCATCACTTCACTACACACAACAGAAAACCCGCAAGTCACCACAGCTAGCTTGTTGTTTTGTGTTTAGGTCTGAAGAGCCCACCAGGGTTCAGAGGCTTCTCTCCATTTCTGAACACAAACATGACATGTTTCTGAAAGCTGAAACCACACGGTAATATAACACAGGAATACAACACACATTTATAAAAAAAACATGTATTTGACAACGACACAGTTTATATTATAACATAGTCTATTGACATACATGCAAATCATATTAGCATGGACTCTACAAATGAGATTATGCCCAGCCGTAATTCACATGGGACGCATGGGAATGCCCTGAAAGCCACATCCAATGAGCTACAACCCAAGTGGGGTTACGTTCACAGTAGCTGGGGACACTAAAAGGAGCGTGTCCATTTAATTTCGCCAAGAGGCAAAACATTTTTAAAAGACTTTCCCTCTGCTTTGTTCTTCATAGAGCATGGTCATTAGCAAGTTATTCACCGTTTGCCTCGATCCACCGCGTCTCTCTCACCGGCACACACAGAACATGTAAGACAGGGAATGCCATTGATCAGCACAAAGTCGTGAGACTTAACGCCTCTCATTTTTAACCGCCGCGAGATCTGAGCTATTTTGTTCTTCCCACAGGCGTTAGGGGTTAATGCCGCCGGTCATGTGATCCGCATGGCCTTACCGCGGCAGGATGCCGGGGAGGTCTGAGGGCCGCGAACAGGGCCGGCGGCCTTCGGCTGAGTTAGGAATAACAGCGTTAACAACCTCTCACGGAGCAAAGGACCGCACCACATGCGCGGCTTTCCAGCGCAACACATTGCAGCACGAGCTTCCAGCACGGCTCCTCGCTACTCTTCCGACTCCTCAGAGCTGGATTGTTGTGCGCTTGTGATGGCAGGCTACTACCACAAGGCTTGCGTGTGCGTTGGAAATGGGACCACCGCTCTCACACAATGATTGAGCCTTAGGAGTGGGGACAGTGCAGCAAAGCACAGCAGAGTCATACAGCAGGGATCTAAGCATGAGCTTACATTTTGTGTTGTCGCAGTCTCGCCAAACAGTAAGCCTGTTAATGTAATACGACTTCATATGAGGGCCTGTTTGAAATGGTATTGAGATGGACAGTGTAATGGTGTTCCCTGAGTATCAGCGAGAAATCAACGAGCGAGTCAGTTTCCACAGTGATTGCCTTACTGATTGAAATCTAGAGCCCACTAGCTCTACAGGAAACCTCAGGTCCTGCGGCTGTGTAGTAGATGGTTTTACACATACACATGTATGACACCCCCCTCCACACACACACACACACACACACACACAAGCGCTTATTCACAGTCTTTCTCTGTCTCTTTCTCAGTCACTTTTTTCCTCTAACACACACACACCTTCTGTAGGGGTATCCAATTCCTCTTAATGGTGAATTCCCACTCTGTTGAGGGTCATAATGACCTTTCCAGGCTAAATTGAATAGCATGTCTTCTGCAACGAGGTGCAGAAACACTGAAGGTGCAGTGGGCCTGGAAGAAAAAAGCCAGGGGAAACGCAATGTCGATCAAACGTTTTTTTCTATTAAAACAAGGTCTGGAAAACGAGAGCTGGAGATTGCAAATGAAGGCTCGAGGACAGAGACGCAGCTTCGCAGATATTAGGTTAAAGAGTTGCTTTGTGATCCCCCACCCAGATCACAAAGGATTCACTGACTTTCCATCGGGGGGGGGCAGTGTCCTTTTAGAATTTTATTGGCATATGTAAAAAATATATTTCTAGGCATTTTATGCTTCATTGACAGCGGAGAGAAAGGAAGGACGGAAATGGCTGAAAGAGCAGTAGGCGGGATTTGAACGCATGCTGCAGTGGTATATTCAGTGCTGAGGCAGCAGCTTGGATTTAAGGACCACACTCAACTTTTCACAGTGTTGATTGTGGTCTAAGCAGGCAGCAGCTCTGGAGAGACTGTGGGGGATGAATGGCTGCCCCTTTGATATCCAGAGACATTCACGTAGCTCCCAGTCTACACTCTGTGACGACTCACTCAAGCCACTGGTCTCTGTGTAATTGATTAGATTTATTGTCAATCCAGCCTCTTCTGTGTTACCGTTCGTCATGCAATTCCACAAATTGGAATATGTTAATTCACAAAGTCCTACTGACTAAACTCCCGCTCTACCTCAGCAGAGAGCCAGCCTTTACCACATGCAGTTACCAGATACCGTCTACAAGGTGGTAGCTATTTAGGACCACTAGAGCCTTTAGGCAATACAGGCTTCTCTCTTCTAATATACACCAAAAAGACAGAATAGCTTATACTCTAGTATGTTTCCCAAATTTTTTGCAACCTTATATGGGGTCCCAATGATTTAAAAAAAAAACATGAGTTGGGAGAGAAATTGGTGAGAAATTATGTTAGGTTCATAGAACCAAAGTTGGGCATGTTAAAGTCAGCTGATTTATTGTGGTTGGAACCTCTTGAAAGTTCAATGTATTGTAGATAGAAAGGACTGCTAAAAAGAACCCCTTTGACAATGGACAGTCCTAATAAATCGGTCTAGGGGAGAAACTACATCATCAATCATGATGTTGATTTCTATACTGAATATCATACCATTTTTGTCAGTCCTTGATCCACTTCCAACCCTACTTGCTTCAGAAAAATTATTACACATCATTTAAAAAAGATTTTAGCTAATTATTTTTGCTAAAAAGCAGCACATTTGAACCAATGCATGATGATGCATCAGTATATGTAGACTGGAGGCATTTGCATTGGCCTCTGGCCTATCGTAAGCCACATGGCTTCAGTTAGGACAGTACACAGTAGTCAATGAACACATCACCCATTTTACATTACGGGGTTGCAGACTTTTTTTATATCAAAACAGGGTCATGGGCCAGGGGCCTATTTATGGCATGTCGGTATTCACAAGGCGTTACTGCAAGGCCAGGATGTGAATTATGATCCCAGATGGACCCCAGGGGTCCGGTATTGTGCGGTTTTGGTTGTGGGGGGGGGTTAGTAATCAAATATGGTTGCCTTGCTTCGTTGCGATCTAGCTATGCCTTGCCGTGGCTTGAGCTCTTGTGTACTTAATCTAGGTAGAATACCAGAAAGTGCATACTTTCTAGCACTTGAGGATTCCGGTCGAGACTTTCTCATTGAGTGAGCAGCGTGATGCTTCAAAAATCAGCTGCTCCATGACTGCTGGACTCTCTGCTGTGATGAAGCAAGGTTGGGGACTCTTTAGGGGGTCCTCCAATTCAAACGTTAGTAAAACATTGCTGGACTATAACCAGAAAAACAGTGGTTGCATTCCAGAATGTATAGTTGGGAGCTGTTGATGACTGAACGCTTTTGCTTGCGAATCATGTTTACATTGTTCACTCATCAACAGTGATTTGAGAACTGAAATGAAAACGTGAGCAGGAATATGCTCTTCGTGCTAACTACGACAAGAACAACAAAATGAGAACAATGACAAAGAACTTTCAGAGCTATATTACATTTCCTTGTCTCTCCAGCGATGAATCAATGACAACCGTTCCAAAACGTGTGTGGTTGAAGCCTACTTTCTGTTTGCACCAGGACCGGGTTGAGGTCAGAAGGCATACATTAAACTGAAGCTGGGCATGTTGATTATGTTTGTGACAACGTTAATTATCTTTATAAAATGAGGATCCATGTGAAACGGCCCGTGACAGTGTTTTAGGGGAAGGCTCTATTTTCAATCATGCCCTCTGCTAAAAACAATTAGGCCAACTTATCAACTATTTTGTGCATTTTTCCAGCCTGGACTGACATTATATATTAGTTACCAAAAGATGGGATTCGATTTAACTGTTTTCATCTCATTGACTCAATTTTCAGCATTAAACATTTAACACATTTTATTCAATTTAGCAGACCAGATCAGTGCAGTTTGCTGCCCTAGACAATCACTCACAAATTGAATTATTGCACTGTGTCATTGTAGCTACGATACAATTGTGGGATTTTATTAAAGCACACACAAAACAAATGTGGTTGTGGTTTATCCCAATGTGGATGAATCCTCCGACCGGGCAGTGACTGAGGAGGTGAGGGTGGACTCTACATTTGATCCATGAGGTACTATTTGCAGTGGTTGCTGACAATGAACACACATGCCCTGAAACCAGGAATGGTCTGTGTTAAGACCTTATTAACAAGTCTAGATCGTGCTGTAGGATGTGTTGACATTGACAATAGAGCTGATCATTATGGAGGAAATAAAGGGGGCCGAAATCCCTCCGCCCACGTTGATGGAGCTGAAGGGAAACAGGTGGAGGATCTTTAGGTTCCTGTGTGTTCCCATTACCCATGTACTTATGGTGTCCACACACAGCCGACAGTTGTGAAGAAAGCATGTCAGCGCCTCATCCCCTTTAGGAGGCTGAAAGGATTTGGCATGGCCCTCAGATCCTCAAAACACTATACAGTTGCACCATCTTGACAGGCTGCATCATCGCTTGGCCTGATGAAGCAACTGCATGGACCTGGATCTCGAAGCGCTTCAGAGGGTGGTACCAACGGCTGACTTCATCACGAAGCCACACTCCCGGTCATTCAAAACCTCTACATGACTTTTAACAAAAGAATATAACCCTATTTCTACCGTACCCTATTCTATTGTTTAGAATAGAATATTCTCAGTGCTGACTGAGTATTAATAGTCCCTGTAACTAAATGTTATTGGTATTTATTTAATTTTGTTATTGTCCCCCGGATCAGTGTGTATATTAAATTCAATGTGTGCATTATATTGTGCTGCTCGAACGTTTCTGAACCCAACAGAGAAAGTCAGTGTTTTTGTTAACTTCACAACTGATGGCTTATGTTCCACGATTTTACAATGTTCCTCAGCACTTGGAGTTGTCCAGGTCCTGAGGACGAAAAGCAGACCCAGATCTTAATGTTCCCACCACAAGGCTTCTATGGTGTTATGCACTGTTGACTTTACACCAAACGTGACAAAACATATTTTGAACTCATCTGTCCACAGAATGGACTTCCAGAAGGCTTCAGGTTTTTCCAGGTACTCTCTGGCAAAGTTGAAATGGGCAGCTTGGTTCTTTTTTGAGAGTAGAGGCATCTTCCTTGCAACGCTTCCATGAACGTCATGTTGATGGAGTTTGCTGCTTTTTGTGGACACATGCACGTGTGCGCCAGATGCAGCAACAGAGGACTGCAAATCCCTAGATGTTATGTTTGGATTGGCTTTTACCTGAATTATCACTTCTTGTGCGGCTTTTGAGGATATTTTAGAAAATTCTAGGCAGAGTTGCAGTCATTTTTAATGCTCTCAATTTGTAGATACTACTATTATACTACTATTATCAGATAATAATTTTAGATACATTTAAAGCTCTTCCCAGTGCTGTCACAAACCTTCTTCCTCATCTGAGATTATTTTCCTCTCTGCATGATTGACCTGTATGGGTTCACGTTGCTAAGGCAAAACGGATTGACCTGTATGGGTTCACGTTGCTAAGGCAAAACGGATTGACCTGTATGGGTTCACGTTGCTAAGGCAAAACTGATTGACCTGTATGGGTTCACGTTGCTAAGGCAAAACTGATTGACCTGTATGGGTTCACGTTGCTAAGGCAAAACTGACCTGGTTTTATTTCTGTTTCAATCAGTGCTGCCGTGTGTCTTCCCTAAAGATCTCTCATTTCATTGGTTAATTTAGCCACCAATTGTGTCCCACCTTATTGTATTTACCTGCCAGTTTTAAGTCTTTTTACTACACAATTGATTACATTCAGTCATTTTACTACACAATTGATTCCTCAAACAATTATATAAAATTGATGAGCACACCTGTTATTTCATATAAAAAAATACTGGTTTTGATTAAATAAATAAATAATAAATAAAACAATAATAATTTGTATTTCTCCATATTTAGTAAGTGTTTATGTAGATGTTCCACAGATTATCTACTGACAAACTATGTACTAACCCTTACCACAACCTTAACCTTTTTCCAAAAGATTATTCTAAACCTAACCCTAACCTTAGCAAGCAGTTGCTCATCAACAGATTTGTTGACAGTGTTACTATCTGTGGAACACCTAAAGATAGAATTTGAGAATCTCTAAATAAAGTGTAACCAAAGGCGAAGTGATAGTTTAACAGTAAATCCACACCTGTTGTTACCGAACATGTGCAAAAAATAAAAACACATTAATTAGATTTTTTTCACTTGATTGACAGGTCAGCTACTGAAACATAAACAGCGAATGTTTCCGCCACTGATCGTCACAGTTCGCCTTACGTCTGAATGACTCGTCGTACGGAGGCACACAAAGTACATTTTCAGGAGTCAAGGCAAGTTAAATTGACAAGAAATGTGAGCATGAGAGGGAGAAGAAACTAGGCAATATGTACAGAAGCGAGAGTGTGAGGAGACAAATTGAGAGAGAGAAGGAGACAGATTGAGGGAGTACGAGACAGATTAAGGGGGAAGGAGACAGATTAAGGGAGAAGAAGGAGATGAATAAAAGTGAAAAAGAGGAGAGGGAGGAGGAAAAGGAGGCTGCTTGTTCAGGCTGAACTGATGTGTTGTTCTCCACTTCGTCTTTATTGAGATGCATCTGAGGAAACTGTTAGAGAACAAAGGATTTCTGCTGGTGTTGTATCCAACACACATGCCACCAACCACTTTTATCTGGAGAGCCTTTCATACATTAAAATGATTATTTGATTTGCAGCTGGCTTCATTTTGCGTATCCTTATTATGTCATCCTGGTTCAGTGAAAATTAATTTCCTCTGTTTGAATGAGGAAAGCAGGAAAACATATTTTCTCATTCCACTTTCGTTTTCCACAAAAGGAAAAACATGGACTGCTTATACATGTGATGGTTTCCTGGTGGTCAAGTAACATAATTTATGGAATTTAATTCATATAGTAGGAATTCAATAAATTAGATAATAATATAGGATAACGTTGACTAAAATTACTTCAGATGTCCTCTAGCGCTGGTCATACTGACAATTTTAACATGCTGCATCACCAGTAGCCACCAGGGGGGAGTTGTGAGTCTGCTTTATAGCCAAGCTGGATCTGGACATTACTGTCCCTGCAAACTTACAGCTGATGATAAATCTGTCCGGGAACCCATGTGACTATAAAACCCTTGAAGGTTAGGGCTGTTGAGACTGGAATGCTACTTTTTATCCCACAACTCCTTACATAACAGCTTGTCACTGGAGAGGACTGAGGAGGCACTACCACCATTGAACCTTGACCCTCGGTATAGAGGCGTAGTAGGCTGTCTAGTTCTGATGCTAATATAGACCTAATATAATTATCCATAGGCCTGCATTTTAACCATTCAGTTTAGCATCTCTTCCAAGGAGCTAGGGATGAAAGGAGTCCAATAAAATGGTCTGGATATAGGCTTGGAGAGCGGAGGCTTGTAGCACCTGTCACGGCCACAGAGCAGTGAATGTCATTGATGATCCTGAATGCGTAACATGGCTGCAATACTTCAGTACTCGTTGTATGCGATCATGGGCTGCCTCGTTGTTTTGTAGGTGGAGCTACCATATGTCTCCATAGATAGTCCAGATAAATGTCCTACGATATTTAAATCCCTTGTGAAATTAATATTATATTTGGAATCAATCAATGAACTGTTAGTGTTAGTTTGCGTGATCAGAGCAAATAAAGAGAGATATGTCACGGCCCCTAGAGACAACTCCTTTTTTGCAGGTCTGGAGAAGTGATTTACTGATTCCGGTCAGCGAGTAAAGTTGTCTTAACAATGATCATCGCAAAAGCAGAATTTTTAGCTATCAAAAAAAGTGAACATTGTTCGTAGTGCATCGCCTTGTAGCATGTGTCCAACAGTTCCACAGAGGGGCTGAGGTGAAGCGTTGTTCCGTAAGGTCTCAGCGCTCCCAACACACTGCGAAAATGCCATTGGTTCAGAGAAAGACAGGACGTCCCACGAAGCTAAAGGCTGACCTCTGACCTCTGACTGAGAGAGGGGGGGGGGCACAGCAGAGAGAAAAGGGAGATGAGATGGGATAAGTTCGTGAAAGGACACCAAGACGATTGAATTTAGTTTTCCCTTCGAAGGAGGGGTTTGAGGATTTAGGGAGAAATCAAACCCCTCTCGCTCCCCG
>JACXGK010009854.1:0-19090 GCA_016801125.1 Novumbra hubbsi
CTGTTTCCCATGTCCTGTGAAGGCACCCTTCCCTGATTCCCCACAGCTGTCCCCAATCAGCTGGGTACTTAAACCCCTGTGTGTCTCGTCTCTTTGTGCGTTATTGTCGTTGTCACGTGTTGTATATTCCGTGTCTCTATCAGCCGTGTCTCTGGACACCTGTAACATAGACTACGTTCATTTCCGTGCCTGCGAGCACTTTTGCTCTCTCTGTTTCAGCCTTTACGGCTTTCAGTGTTCGTACAGAATTAAACGTTGAACACTTCATTCACCCCCTGCGCCTTGATCATTCTCATTCGCACCACCAGCCGTCACATGTAGAATGCTTTCAAAAGTTAACCACTGAAACACATTTGATTTTTTACAATACTTCGTTGGTATTGCTAACTTCAAACATCGTTCTTATTTTTGCTGAGTGTGATTCAGTGTGAAATAAATGGAAATGCGGTCAACTTTATTTTGATAGTAGCTTCAACAACACTGGCTCCCACCCCCACACAACTGGAGAATTGACATAACGATCCTTGCGGCATCACGGCCTTGCTTCCAGTGTTTCCTATCAGAGGGAGAAGGGACTAACGTAACAGGAGGCTAAAAGCCGGCTTTCAGAAATACTGAACAACAGACTAAACAGTATACACTTTGACCCCAGGAACACTGGGATTCAGCGAATGGAGATTCAGTCCTACTTCATTACTGTCATTCGAATACACAGTGTAATTACTGTAATTGAATTGTATTGTTACTCTGAAGCAAATACACAGTGTTATTACTGTCAATCAAACATATTGTCGCTTTCATTTGAGTACCCAGTGTAATTACTATTCCATCAAACATATTTTTACTGTCATTCGAATACACTGTTTGATTACACTGTCATTCAAACATATTGGTTATTGTAATTCAAATATATCATTACGTCATTCAAATCGTTATTTTACTGTAACCCCATCTTGCTACTTTTTTCGGGAAGCTATGCTAGGAAGCTCTTTTGAAACATACCAGTGTAGCCTGCTGCTCAATGCCATCAATGAAAAAACAAAATACTGAATAAAAGATGACAAGGCTCCTGGTCACAATGATACAAAAATGAACAGCGGTACAGTGCTAAAGAAACACTACTAATGGGTGTCAGAGGAACTTGTACAATCTGTGTGTATGTTTGTCGGTGTGGTAGAACCGAATATATAATTATATTACCACTGGTGTCTGTTGCATATGGTAGCCACAATGAGGAACTCAGTTTATTTTTTAATGTGTGCACACTTCCTCCCCCACACACACCTGACACAGACACACACCCACAATCAAACCCATAACTATCGTGGACAGCTCCAACCACATCACCACGATCTGACTCTCGGGGGAACGTAAGCATTAGGGAAACATTAACATTTGTTCTTTTATAGGAATAAATTATGTCTATAACTTCAGCATAGCAAAGATATTGGGCATGAAGCTTTGATGTCGCTACTAGATTATGGTGATATATTATACGTAAATGCCCCATCTTCTGTGCTCAAATCTCTGAATGTGGTCTATCACTGGGCCTTGCATTTCATATGCTTCAGTTGGTTCAGAGTTAATGACATCTGGGAAGGCCAGACACTGGTTGATGCTTTTATATTAGGCAGTCATGCAAATACCTCCTGACTATCTAACAGAGAAAATGAGTTGGAGGAACAGCAGTTATCAAACACGCTCTCAAGACTGGCTTGTGCCTGAGATACCACAGGCCTATTTAGAACAGGGTAAAACTGCTTTTGGATATTTTATCCCACACGCATGAAATGTCATTCAGAGTGATCTTGAGTTAAATGTTTTATTGCCTATATATGACATTTGTGTGTGTGTGTGAATGTGTGCGTAGCCCGGCACATGTGTATAATCTGGCCAGATTCACAGCTGTGGCTGCCTTAGGCAGTCCCGGGTTCAAAGGTGGGATATGTCTTAGTCATCCAGTCCCCCACACCGGTCACATTCCAGCCCTGTGTAAGGGACTGTGGGAGGAGGTACCCTCTGAACTATTAAACATGTTTCACCAGGTAATAGTGAACACCATCTTTCCCCATGAATACTACTTCCTATGTTATGTCAATTGATGCAAGATCCTCCCATGCTTGACCTCCACTGACCACACCTGAACGCAATGCTCTGGCCAGCACCACCATCCATCTATCTATATCAATCTATATATATAAATTGATAGATGGATCGTATATATATATATATATATATATATATATAAATAGAAATAGAGATATATATGTATGTATCTTTAGAGAGAGAGATGGTGCATTGACTATATAAATACGCTAGATACTGAGCCATGGGGAGCAGAAAAGGACTGTCAAAATACTTGGGTAACAAGGTAATGGAACTTTATAAAGATGGAATAGGATATAAAAAGATATCCAAAGCCCTGAAAATGACAGTCAGTACTGTTCAATAACTTATCAAGAAGTGGAACATTTGGTACCAAGCCAAGGTCATGTAGACCAAGAAGGATTTCGGCCACAACTGCCAGAAGAATTGTTCGGGATATAAAGAAAAACCCACTGGCATCCTCAGGAGAAATACAGGCTGCTCTGGAAAAAGGCGGTGTGGTTGTTTCGAGGAGCACGATATGACAATACTTGAACAAAAATGAGCGGCATGGTCAAGTTGCCAGAAAGAAACCTTCACTGCGCCAGGGCCACAGAAAAGCCTGCTTACAATATGCCCGTCACCACCTTGACACGCCTCGCAGCTTCTGGCACACTGTATATCGGAGTGACGAGACCAAAATAGAGCTATATGGTCACAACCATAAGCGCTATGGTGGAGAGGGGTCAACAAGGCCTATACTGAAAAGAGTACCATCCCCACTGTGAAGCATGGTGAAGGCTCAGTGATGTTTTGGGGGGGGGGGGGGGTGAGCGCTAAAGGCAAGGGGAATCTTGTGAAAATGTATGGCAATATCAATGCAGCATGTTATCAGAAAATACTGGCAGACAATTTGCATTCTTCTATACGAAAGCTGCGCATGACACTCTTGGACTTTTCGACATGGCAATGACCCTAAGCACAAGGCCAAGTTGACCGTCCACTGGCGACAGCAGAGAAAGGTGAAGGTTCTGGAGTGGCCATCACAGTCTCCTGACCTTAATATCATCGAGCCACTCTGGAAAGATCTCAATGTAAAAGACGACCAAAGACTTTGCATGACCTGGAGGCATTTTGCCAAGACGAATGGGCAGCTATGCCACCTGCAAGAATTTGAGACCTCAGACAACTATTACAAAAGGCTGCATGCAATCATCGATGCTAAAGGGGGCCATACACAGTGTTAAGTAGGAAGGGAATGCAGACTTTTGAACAGGGGTCATTTCATGTTTTGTTTTATGATTGTGCCATTCTGTTAAGCAGAATCTCAATCTCTTCAAATTCCAGAGTTTCAACCATCTATTCCAGTGAACTACCATTTTTTTCCCCTGCAATATGTCTTGCCCTGATGCTTTACTTATTAGAACCTTTGCAGTTGCACAATTCCTTCCGACTAAGCTTTCAATATTCATGTTTTATGTGTATGGATGCTTATGTGTATATATATATATATATATATATATACATACACTATATGTTTATTTATGTCTACATGTGTTTATGTATGTGTTTTGGATGCGTTGTGTTTCTTAGTGTGGTAAGGATGATGTATGAGTAAGAGCTTTGGTATATATATATATATACATACACTATATGTTTATTTATGTCTACATGTGTTTATGTATGTGTTTTGGATGCGTTGTGTTTCTTAGTGTGGTAAGGATGATGTATGAGTAAGAGCTTTGGTATATGGTAATAGTGAGTGTTTGACAGTCACTGGTCATGACACTACCTGGTCGTTGCTGGGGCCCACACCCTGGGGGGTGTCTGGGCATGGCGGCGTGGTCGGGCCCATTTACTATTGACAATCACTTTAAAAATGGTTCATCCTCCAACCCTTCCCATTATGAGTCCTGAAATGTGGCCAGTGAAGAGGACTGGTTAGCCAAAGACGGGTAAGATCCTAACTGTGATACTGGGACAACATAAGACAGGCACAGTCGCGCATCTGGTCACATGACACATGCTTGAAGCACATACTTGCACAATGGCTGAACAGTTTACGGTACTTTTGGGCATTAAGACAATCATGCTCGCCTGGGAAGGAAGTAGGAGTAGAGAGACAAGAGTAAGGAGAAATGAGTAAGAGCCCAGGTGCCACCTATGCTGAACCTGTCAGGCCTTCCATGGGTGTGGGCTTCGGCAGCAACTGTTGTGTCATGTCAGTACAGTAAAACTATCTTGTGCGGTTCTGCACAAATGGTGTTATGTTGTTGAGTGTCTGGGTATGCTTGTGCAGGCATTAAAAAACAAATTAAAGACAAAAGACAAGAGGTTGTTGAAATGATGATAATATTGACAGTAACAACAACAAGTTGGTGCTCATACCTGATCTGCACAAATCCATGGATTGCGCTAATAGTAGCCCCATTTGGCATGTAGGTATTCAACCCACAAATCACCTGTTCTCATTCTATAAAAGGGTACGGCCGGTTCACTAGTGAGGGAAGCTCCATGTGTGATACGTACCGGTGAGTACAATCGAAGAAAGGAGCAGAGGCCACCTCTTGTTGAGTGACTAGCTGAGTCACGCACCGCCAAGAAGACACTCTCAGTGGAGAACATGTTTGTTTTTGTGTTAAACCTGCTCCTGAATTGTTATTTCTCCACCTTCCCGCTTAGGAGCAACCAACAGAAAGACAGGAGCCACTCACATTGTTTTTGGAGGAGAGGTGGTGAGACGACAGCTGAGAGTTCTGTTCATGACATTTTAACTATGCAACATAAAGCCATACTGCCCCGCATAGACAGGTATCCTGGCTATGACAAGAAGAGTTAAAATCACACCAGATGGTTTCTGACCCAGTCAGCTAGTATGGTTGACTAGTTTCCACTCTGTCAATTGCATGCCTTAACATGCATGGATATAACTCCCTTTTGAATCGCTGCTTTAAGACCCGACACAACCCCCAGTTATGTCCAGAGCCTTTGCATGGTGCCATTATGATGTCCTGCAGCAGGATGTTGTCTACAGTGGACTCACCATTATAGACCCTAACGATGATGGCCTAAATGTATTTCCAAGGGCTGAACGTTTTGTGTGGCCTCGTCACAAAGACAACCTGACGCATTTCTCACCAAACCAAAGAGATAACATACCTCTTCACACTTTGCTGACTAAAATATATTGCATTAGTCGTTTGGCCCTGCAGATCTAAATCTACATTTTCAAAAACAAAAAATAGAACAAAAATGTTCTGTATGTACAGTATGTCTTTGAATCCTGGAGTTAATCCTTTCCGTTTCTCTTTCAACTATTTCCAACCAGTGATTCATTATTTAAGATTTCCACCTAAATAAAAATACCCAAGGTACCCAATAGGTTGTCCATAAACAATAACCAAGGTCTTACTTCACCTTTCTGGTAAAATAGTTATACATTAGTGAGTAGTACTTTAAGGACGCATTCATGGTCCAAATATCAGAAATGTAGAAATCATATATTATTCAAGTGGAGGAACTAGGCTTTGAATAATGGAATGCTTTTTAAGTACTATAAAAATCTAACAACAACAGTCTTACTATAAGATTTACACATTCTTACAATGGTGAAATAAATACAAGCATAGTTATTAGTGACAGTACCAGCTGACAACCATTTGATAGTACTGACGAGAGAGACTGGTCTGCACTAACAATGCACACCCATCATGCCTAAAAGATTTCTCAATTTCCACTCAGAGTTTTATTCTCCACGACTAACTCCACTAAGGATCATAACAGAGAGATGTAACACCAACATCTACAGTAGACCAGTTCTTCCTCAATCTTGTACAGTTTTGGCCATAAACGTTTAGCCCCCCTGCGTCCGAGAAAATATTTCAGGAACCCCTTACATTGATAGTAAATGTTTCATCCAAAATATAAAGGAATTAGAAAAGGTACAATTCCAAGAATTGTAAAGTGGGGTTGCAGTCGCTCCCGCTGTGTCCGGTGTCCAGCAGTGTACTGGCAGTGAACTCATTGATAATCTCCATCTCCACTTAATTACTAAGATGTAAACAAAATTATAGACTGTAATTTCAAAAGATGCTCAGTCCATGTGATGATTATTGTTGGCTTCTGGAAATAATGTGGTCAATGCATGGAGAAATCTTTAAGAAGTCTACATGCATATCATCTGTAAGGGTTAGTCTGGATTGTTTTTAGTTTTCAGGGCTGTTGTTTCATTCAACATGTGTACTCTTTTATCCAAGAACAATCATTTTATGTTGTAAAAATGTATGCAGGCCACCCTGCGCAGAGGAATTAAACGGTCAGGTAGTAGGTCATTACCACCATGGGTCTTTCATTTTATCATATTTCGACTTTCTTTAATACTACGAACCTTGAGATTTAACTTAAACACCTGACCAAATCTGTCATATTACTGAATCAATTTGCAATGGTCAATGGTACATTGACATTTTGTTCTGATTTTAATTGTATTTTAAAACACAAGATTGAACATTGATTATTCTACGGTTATATAGTATGAAAAATGTCTTACAGAAATATAATAATGGAAACATGTTGCTTACGTAACCTTTACTTTAGTCTGCAACATATCATAGGTTTGTCTACATTTGTTATATGTTACATGTTTTAGTAGCGTTCGTAACATATACAGTGGGGAGAACAAGTATTTGATACACTGCCGATTTTGCAGGTTTTCCTACTTACAAAGCATGTAGAGGTCTGTAATTTTTATCGTAGGTACACTTCAACTGTGAGAGACAGAATCTAAAACAAAAATCCAGAAAAGCATGTGATTTTCATGTGATTTTCTGGATTTTTGTTTTAGATTCTGTCTCTCACAGTTGAAGTGTACCTATGATAAAAATTACAGAATTCTACACGCTGTGTGGGTCTGTTTAAGGGTCTGTTAAAATGGTTATTGGTAAAATGTTTATTTGGCCGTTATTTTATTGAAAAGGTCCTAACCTACTCATCATAACAATAGCTACTGTGTAGGCTACTATACGTTCTAGATATTCATTAGGTTGTGGGTAAATAGGCCTATCTAGATATTTTTTGTGTTTGTTTTCTTGGTTTTAGCAGTAAAATATGATTTTGGCCTGGGTTCCTTTTCTTGGCTTTGGAAATCTAAATATCACCGGGCAATAAATAAAACATTTAATACAACCCATCATTGAATATAGGTCATGAACAAGATTTTCTAGACTGAGAATAAATTTCCTTGGTGCATTACAATTATGCGTAAAATGTATCTAACTTCTACAGTTGCAGGGAAAATGTACTAACGGTAATATTAATTAATAGCATCACTCTAATTCAGGCTAAAGTCAGAAAAGCAATGTCTGCTGTTACGCAAAAGGTATAATGTAGCTTATGGGTTCCAATGTTTGGGTATACAACAAATAGTTATAATTCATGAGAGAATTTTCAGACGGAAAGACAAATTGTACCAATGTCAGAGACTCTCTCAATACACTCATACCAGATGTCAACGAATAAACCATTTAAGTGTGTTACAGCGCCCTCTTTTGTTCATCATTTACACAGCATTTTCAAAGAAAAGAATACACACCGCAATGCCTGGCGAAGTTCAAGTCACCCAATAACTAAGTTGATTTAACCGCCGTTTTGTTGGTCTACATTTGAAAATTAAAGGGAATATTTGATTGAACAAGTAAGCAATGAGCATCAAGTTAGCATTTGATCTCAGCGGTCGGCCACCTACTCCGACATAACAAACCATATGCACTATTTGTCCTACTTCATCTTACCGTAGCTATTTACGGTTGTTCATTTTGCTCCACGTCGGCTGCACATGCGCAATGCGCTTTGTTTCTGTTCACCTGCAAGAGATGTGAAGAGAGACCAGGAAGAATAAACATTATTGGATGCATCAATTGCATTTTAAAACAAAACATTTTTCTTGGAAGTAGCATAATCAGGGTAAAAATATGTTCAAGAAATTAAAGCGAAAGATCAACGAGGAGCAATCACCGCAAAGGAATGCACAGTCACCGCAACAGGCCCAGGTTGGTTGACCATCTAGCTAAGTTACTGTGTAGCTAAGTAAGTTAGCAATCGTTAGCTAGATAATTCACACTTCAGCTGTCAATGTCATTGTCAGAGCCAACTGTTCACATGCTTCGAGAACTAAGTCGAACACGCCAGTTTAGGTCAATTAACGTTAATGTAACATCAGCTCAGCTAACGTGTTTACTTTCGGTGAAACAACATCGATATATTGCAAGCTAATCTTTCACTATGTAACTTCTTCAAGTAGTATTACGTCCAACCTGAGCATCCTGGGCGATATTGGAGAATCATAATAAAAAGCCTCTCTCTGCCCACTTTCTGTTTCAATTTCAACAAAACGGCTAGTTAGAAGTTTCCATGGTACTGAGAACAGTTTTACAAGTGTCCTGTCATGTTAGAAGTAATAACAGAAAGAAGTCCTATAGGGATGAACAATTCCTATTTAATCCCAAAGACAACAATGGATAAGTGTTTTTCTGTACATTACGTTAGTCAAATAAGTTGTTGCTGCCTTTGGAGCTTGCGTATGTCACAGCTAGCCTAGTGATATTTAAAGGGGCGGTCTGCAGTTTCTACATTACATACAAGTTGTTCATTGATCTATACCCGGGGATTCTTGAAAGATAGTCTACAATGTAAATGTCTCATGACCTTCATCCATCATAATCCATTAGAACCCCAAATATGTTTTTTCTCCTATATTGGAACCCTGACAGAAACAATAGTTGTCATATCACGGGGTGGACATTTTTAGCGCTCATGGCTTGGTCAAGGTGGAACTACTTGAAACCATTTTAAGCCCTATCTCTCAAGGTTTTCTGAAGCATTTTCTAAACACTTAAGAAGTCACTCAGAAGGCTGAGGTAGTACAGTAGAGACAGTTCCTATTGTTAAGTTGTCTAGTTAAAGGCTTTGTTTGAACAGTTCTATGCATGTCACTGCTACTGGATATTGTAACAAATATAAACTATTTTCGTCGTTGTTTTTGAAATATATTTTGGGTTGTATAAAACCTGTTTATCATGCTGTTAATGTTTAAAAAAAATACTATTTATTGTTAACTATCTTAGCTTGGTTTCTTTTAGGTGCTCTTTTTGGTACTTTAACTAACTATCAACCTCCATACAGAATTTATGCATTATGTAGGCTAATGGAAATCGTTTCCAGGGATTCTTCAAGCTAGATTGTTTGTGAGTCATCACTACAATCATACTTTATAATTGAATAGTCATTTCTTTGTTTATCCTGTTTGTTTGACCGTAAAAGCTACACGTAAAGAGTTAGGGTTATATGCAAATCATATAAAAATTTAATGTTGGATTTAATTAACATTTGAAATAAATTAACTTCATACTTTCAACAGGTGAGTTACAGTATATTTGTCTTTTGTGGGATTCATACCTGCGATGTCTGCTGTGTTAATAACGTTTCATCTCGTCTGCTGGTGACGTTTAAGATGAATACTAGTTGTTTGTGGAGTAAAACATTTATATGGATTTTGAAAGAATGTTCTGAAAGACGTTCTTACATGAACTGACCGACTTAACTTGCTGTGAATCTCTCAGTTTACCTGTTCTGTTTATACATGTCATCGTAATTAACTTCAATCTTTCGTTAAAGGTAGGCCCTGGAGAGCGACGCAGTAGCCACACCTTCACCTCCCCTCAGCCAGATGTCTCGGCCTCGCCTAGTGACAGAGAGGTAGGACCCGGCCAGTCCAAGTCAGAAATGTCCATAGTGTCATCCCACTTTTACTGCGTTCCTCTTCACAGCAACCTCAGCCTGCACAGCCAGGAGAAACAGACTGCCACCATAGTGGGGCTTTCCTAACAGGTGTCCACTATGTTACATTAGCCCAAGAAGGTGGTCTTTGGGCTATTTATTTGATAAAAGATGGAAATGTTCAAACATGTGTTATTGAGTTTCTTGGAACTAGAATTCCCTTTTGTTTTTGGTTCCTTACGGTTTTTCACTATACATAGGCCCAAATAATAAGTTATATAGTGTTTATTCGTTGATACCCTTCAGTCTATTTTACAGTTTGAATGGATGACTTTGATGTTAGTCTGCAGTGATCCAGAGGAATATCCCACCATGATGTGCAACATCTGGAAACAACTGTCCTAATTTCCAAAAGTTAGGTTTCTCTTTAATCTCACATTTAAGGCAAGCTCTTCAACAAATATTGTCTGTTTAGTTGCAGGCCTTCCATCAATGGACTCTTATCAAGCTTATTAAATAATCCATGACAGACGCATAGTACGTAAGCCTAATCCGAGACAATTGTAGACTGATGAGTCAGACAAATCAGGGGTTCAGAGCCCTACTTAATTTCAATCACTTATTAGGTCTGAAAAGGAGGTATTTATCCAATAAACTACCCAGTGAATTGGGTTAAGAAATCATTGCTCAATTTAAAAAGTACAACCTTTTACTAAGGTCTAACCTATTTCTTTGGTGTTTTAGTCTTCTGGCCAAGGCTAATAATTTGAATAATTCGAAGTTGAACCACAATTTTTTAACAAGCCCTGTTTTAGGATTGTAGCCAGCAGCTCTGCGGAATCTCAATGAATAACAATACAAACAACATTGTTGTAATATGAATGTGTTTTGTATAGGTGTTTTATACAGCAAATCCAGTTTGGCAAGGAAAATATTAAACCAAAGATCATAACCATCTTTATTTTCGCCGTATCCTGTTTTCGACATCCATGGGAAGATGTGCGCTCCCCCTGCAAGTAATTTATTGGTTCTGCATTTCAAATGTCCGCCCATGCCAAAGATGTTCCCCCAGCCGGCCTCAATTATCCAAACCAAATTTAGCCTGAGGCAGTGAATAGTAAGCTAAACGTTTCAGGCTTGCTGTCTTCGTCTTATACCCTGCTATGGCTTCAGATAGCCTAGCCCTAGAGGCATCCTCCTCTGCGTCATCTTCACAGCATTTCTAGTTCATGTCAGCTCCAGCCTTTTCTCCTTTGACATCGCTGTGTCTTTGTCCCGACGAAATGTAGGCTAAGTTTTCCGAGCGATGGGATGAATTAATAGCATGTCGTAATTTTAAAGAAGTGTGTCTTTTTGTCTCCATATAGGCTGTTTAACATTGAAGGACACGCTAACCGGGATGTCAAATTGAGTAAATGCAACAAAGCCCTGATGTTTACTGGGTGTTCTTTCCAGCTGTCCTTTCTGTCTCTCTGGCTCTTTATTGTCTTCTCCTTTTCTCTCTCTCACTCTTCCTCTCTGCCTGTCTCTCACGCTCTTTGCCTCTATCTTTCTTCCCTTCTCTCCTTCATTTCTCCCTTTCTCCCCCCTCCACACCCCGCCGCTGTTTCACTCATTCTCATGGTGTTGTTGTTTTTCTCATTGCTCTCTGTCTCCCCTCTCCCTCCCCCCTCTCACCTTTCGTCCCGTTGACACTTTGACCTGAGGTCAGGTTCTGGCCGGGATGATAGCCGAACCTGCTTTTCTCTCTGAATATACTATCTTTGCTCTGGACCAATCAAATCGACCCCCCCGAGCGCCTCAGGCTCAGGTAGCCAGCGCGGTGAGTTTGGTTTGCCACCCTTTCCCCACCCCTGCCTCCTTCTGCGCCCCCCATTCCTCCTCCCTTGCTCCCATGTAGCGGGTAGTGGGGCTGGCCTCTGTTGGACCAGACTGCTTGCACCCTGCGCTCTGTCGCTCTGTGTCGCTCTCCCCCTATCTGTTTTCTTTGGCGTTCGTAACCCGAAGGCATCTCGCCATCTCCTAACCTTGCATCTAATCCCTTTTGGGCGGTGTCCGTGGGTTTGTGCGTGTGACCGCTGGCGTAGAAGAAGCTTCCGGTGCCTTCTGCGGTATGCCGGTCCGTCAATAACCAGTACCCCCTCCCTCTAGTACTGTCTCCGCATTGACGTGAATGGATGTCTCCCTCTTAGTCCGTAGGTGTTTCTTTTTTCTTTTCTTTTTTTGTAGCTGCTTTCCCCTGAAAAACTCCCACTGTCATTTATACTGTTGACTAAATTGTGTTCCCTTCCGAGCTCTCCATTTACACACCGAAAGTATTTGTTTGGGTTTGGAGAGTCATAGTTCCTCCGGACCTTCTTCACATTGCATATTGGCTGAAGGTCTTAATAGGGCCATAGAAATATGTGCATATGTATTTGGATACATTTTTTATTGGTTGTTTAATGTCTTTCATTTCCGGGGCTCAAATACACAGCCAGTCAAATAATACAGTGCCCTGGTATTGGGGTTGATTGATGTATTCCGAATATTGCAAAGATGTCCCCATTCCCATAATGCTTTAAAATGTCATTGGAGTGCGCCACACAATATATTAAGTCAGCCAGCAGGGCTTGAGGTTAAAAGTTTGCTTCCTGAACTGACTGAATTAAAATCCGAATCCAACGGACCCTACCCTGGTATGTTGACTAGTCCGCAGTATATCGCTGTGGGATAACAGAGTCCTTGCTTGCCTTGTCTGTCTTGAGGATTTGCTCATTGTCTGCACCCAGAGATAGGATTAATCTCCATCCAGACTGTCAGCACACTCTAGAATGAACAGGAATCCGCTCGCCTACACTACAACCATTGACCCATGTCATCTTTCATGTAACAAGATATTGTCACCTGACTAGACTTAAGAGATAAGGCTTGAGGGGGTTGTGGTATATGGTAACTATAGTATCATAGTAAAGGGTTGTACTTATGTACAGCGCGAATCTGGCTTGCACCAAAGCTAGACATAGGTAACAGGATTCTGCCACCTGACAGGATGCTGTTCCTTACCGGTTGGCCTTGTTACTGAGAAGCTGTGACGTGTCTTAAAAGACACGGACACACCCTGTTCCATACATCTCAGTGTGCGTTGTGCTGCGAGTCTGTTGACGCTCCCGGATGACCGACTCGCGTAGCGGGTCTGTTGACAGACTACCATAACAGAATGGCCAGTCATCTCCTAGAGATATTTCCCACCGCCGCCTGAAGATTACTGGGAAAACACTGCCCCCATTCACCGGCCCTGGTCGGACAGACTGTAGTTCCGCAGACAGGGGGTCTGTCTGCGGCTCCGCCAGCCCCCGTCGAAGTCAACTTGGACGACCGGCTGGTAGATATCACTTACAGCTCCCCCCGCTGTCTTCACTCACCACACCAGAGGGCTAGTGCTGAAGTGAGACTGTGTTTTTGATGTTATTTTGCTCTCATTTACTGCCCCTGTTGAATCTGAGGTGACCGGTTAGGTGCAGGCTAATGGACTGCCTCGCCTAGTTTCATCCATGACTTGACGCAAATTTAGCAGGAGGCCCGCGGCACAATTTAGATACTACCTAAATTTCACCATCATCGCATTTGTCAATCTATATTTTATTTTAGACCAATGGGTTAAATAAGAAATATGTTGAATGTCTTTTTCCAGGGGAAGCTAGGTGAATTGCAGCCACAACAGTTCCTTTTTAAGCCAACACTCCCCCAGTTATTTTACTGTATTTGTTTTTATTAACTTTAATTTTGAAATCCTTGCCCAACACACAGAGCCTTATCTAAACATTATTTTGGAAAGTTTGGGTGTAGCTGTAGACAGTAAGAATGGTTGTGAATGAAGGGGTGTAGTCCTGGAGACTAGCAAGACATTAGAGTTAGCCAGTGTTCCACCATCTTGAATCGCTTCACTCTCTGCTCCTGTGTCTAGAAACACTTGGCAGACAGGCCCAATGCAAACCATATATCATAGTAGTCAAAGCAGACCAACTTTTGTAGCCCGGGAGAAGATGACCACAAATGTATGTAAAACGTTCCCTTTCTCATCTTTACCACCACAAATGATCCTAGTCATATTTAGCACTGCATATGAACTGGGATTCCTGCTGTGGCTATTCTATGAAGCAGTTTAAATAGTCAACCAAAGCATAGGCTACTTTCATTTGTGTCTTCTTTGTTTATAAGTGTAGTATTTTTTGGTTTGTAGAGCCTGTCAATGTAACAGTGTTTTTTTTTTTTTTTTTTTAGAGTGCCAATATGTATTAGGCTAAAATGCGACAGGATCAGCTGATGACTTGTATCTGGTCCGATGAAAGATTACCCAAAAATGTAAAACCCTTGTTTTGATAAAAATTAGCAAAGGAAAGGTAATGTCATAAACCAGAAATACACTATTCAGGTAATCTTTCATCTGCTTGGAGTACATGACAAAAGAGGAGATTATTGTTGATAACTTGGGCATGTTGATTTTTGTATTTACTCAATTGATACTTCAGGTAACCACTCGCTCTATTACATAGTATTTCAGTTTGTGGCTAATGAACATATTCCTCCTATCTTTTGTAACCAACCAGCCTGGCTTCCTAGCTAACGTTCGCCACAGCCCTACTGCACATGCCTCTACCAGGCTAGTTGTAACCGTAACATCCTGCCCCGGCAACACACGGGCAATGCCATGCTATTGACCTGCAAACTCTTCAGCTACACCCGCCCCTAACCGAACGGACGATTTGCTACGACCTGGCGCCGGCGAAAAAGAGAAACAAAAATGGCTACGCGTAGTTGCTTGTATTAGCTATCATTCGTAGTTCAATCCCTCTCTGTGTGTACAGTCTCCAATAGAGAGATGCCTTCTACGTTGTATTTTAACCCCTCTGTTTTCTCCAAGTTTGCATGAGGTTACCCAACCGCAGTACCGACAAACTCCTGCATTGCTCCTGTCCTAGCAATACTAATACCCAGAGCCACGTGTGACGGGCGGCTCCTCTAATATTGCAGTACAGTGGAATCAGAGCGTTCTTATGCACGCTGGCTGGGTGTGGGACGCGTGGAAGGCGTGCGGGTCTTCGAACCGTGGCCGGCTGTGGCTGAAATGGTGCGCCGCTATCGGCGAAGTGCACAACCTTTGACCGCGGCACAGCGGCTAACACCCTACGGTGTGCACTACTTTTTTGACCCCGGGTCCCCATAGTGGATGTCAAAAAGTAGGGGTCTAAAGAAGTACACTTCGTGTTGAGTAGGGCGCCCGTGCCCTGGCCATTTCAGACACAGCCCTGGTCGACCCCCTGCCGAGGTTGTTCTGACCTCCTCTTTCTCTCCGGCCCGTCCTCCAGGGTGGCAGGAGGAGTGCCTCGGGGTCCCCCGGGGGAAGCGTCAACGGGGACGGGAGGGCTTCTCCTCAGGTAAGTTCACAGCCCGCCCCGCTAGCGGAATCCGCTTGGTAAGCATTTCCCTGCCCCCGTTAGCTATTGGTGTTGACTTAAGTGAACGGGTAATAAAGCCATTCAAACAAGTCGTTTCCTTGTACCTTATGTCTTTACACATTTCAGTTCAAAGCCATCTGTTGTAAGGAAATTAATATAGTGCTACCCTTCCACCCCTTTGTCTTTCGTCCACCCAGAGGGAGGAGCCCCAGTCACTGGTCCAGAAGCTCCAGCTCCGCGTCCCCTCAGTCGAGTCTCTTTTCAGGGGGGCCACTCGCACGGAGGGCCTCTTCCGTTCGCCGTCCAGAGAAAGCCTGAACCGTAGCCCCTCCCTCAACTCCCTCACCCCTCTGGGGGAGGACGTGGCCCCAGTAGCTCCGCCCTCTCCCTCCGCCACCCCCTTGACCACAGCATACGATCCGCCGTCGGACATCGAGAGCGAGGCGGAGGACTCGTACAGCAGCCCAGAGTCCCCGTCGGCCATGTCTAAAGACCAGCTGATCCATCGGCTCCACCGGGTGGAGGAGAGTCTGGGGAAGTACAGAGGGAAATACTCTGAGGTGGGTTTTGGGACCCCGGCTGTGGGCTGGTAAACCATTTATACAACTTAAAAACAACTTGTGGTATGCGTTGAAAGAAAATGATGTTTTGTGGTAGCCAACAATGCTTTTATAGGGGGTCATTTTCTTGGGTGACCATCGGGGGTCACAATGTGTGAAAATTGGGAACTCTGGATTATGTAGAATAGTTTTCCTCTTGCGATTGCAAAACAACACTATCTGTGTCAGTGCAAGATCTGTACTTGTGACTAAAAGGTGCTTCTGATTCTCCCAATCAGTGATGGACTGTCACTGTATGTGTGTGTCAACATATTGTCTGAAGCAGAGGTTATTTTCATTTAACGTGATGCCTGGTCAGTATGTATTCCACAACACTGTTTAATCCTTATAATCTACTGAGAAGCTTTAAAGGAGAACTATAGTCCCAATATCCTTCCACATAAACCGTCCCACCTTGCATAACAAGCAGGGGCTGAGAAGACCAATTGGGATTGACCAATGGTTGTATCGTACTAGAACCGTGAGGGCGGTGCGTCTCCTTCGCCTAATCACCTGCTGTAGACCGTACATTCTGATTGGTGTTCATACATCCGAGACGGGGCGCGGTCACATTAAGTTGGTGCGATCATTTGACTGTTGTTTCAGATTTAAAGATAGGACTCTTCTGTGGTCCCATTAGTCTGAAATACGATGACCGGTGTGGGTAGTTGGTATTCTGTTGTTACGCCGGTATGGAACTACATTTTACTGACCCTTTTTGACAATTTCTTTCTGCCTGTCTGCAGTTGGTCACCACCTACAGGACAGTACAGAGAGACAAGGAGAAAACCCAGGTACTTCTCAGGAACGATCTTGATGCAGAAATACATAGTGATCCATTTCGCTTCTGTGCTGTTGTGTGGCTGGATGAAAGCTTCTGTCGGCACCCGATGGATGTTTCTTTTTCCATAAACTAACCTGGCATATCGTCTACTTTTCTCCTCAGGCCATTCTCAGTCAAAGTCAAGACAAAGCCCTCCGTAGGATAGGGGAACTGAGAGAGGTACGGTTCCGACCGTGACCTGCATCAACCACGTTGATTGTCACCTGTAAAAATCTAGTGTGCCTTCACTGTGTGTGAGGAGCTCTATCCCTATTCAAGTGCTGTATGTAACGTTTTCAGTCAAATTAAATGCAACTTTTTCCACATGCCCTCAAAAGCGTTTAGTGGAGTTACAGCAGTAGAGTCCTATTGTTTAGTTTTTTTGCTAGAACAGTATCTTCTGTCTACAGTGTGTAGTGTAGAACCACTAGCCTCAGTCTCCAGCTGTGAGCGTAACAATGTTTCCAACCAGGAGCTGCAGATGGACCAGCAGGCTAAAAAGCACCTTCAGGAGGAGTTTGAAGCTGCCCTGGAGGAGAAGGATCAGATGATTACTGTCCTTCAGACTCAGGTATCCATGGGTTTTAAAGACCGCGTGGTGAAAAGGGAACACATATTTAGTTACTTGCTTACTTGATTGGATTAGGATTTTTCTCCAGCCGATAAAATCCAATTACTTGAAAGAAATGTATAATAATTCAGTTCAGCCTGGCCTGTGTCGAGTAAGGTCAACCGTGTGTTTCTGCGCCATTTTCCGCTAGGTGGCCCTGATGAAGAAGCGTGTGAAGGAAGCCTCTGGTGGGGCCGTGGCCCCTGAGGTTGAACATCCCCTGCAGGCTGAAGATGCTCCAGACGCAGCCTCCGCCCCACAGAGCCCTTCTAATGACACGGGTACTGTATAGCCAGTGTAGGATACAGTGATACTCACACGCCTGACAGATGATTACACATCAACCAGGTTCACATAGTCTGGTGCAATGGATCAACAAATAGTACCTCAGGTTTCGCCACCCCCCACCCATCTGCGGCTGTTGGCGGGGTCAAACCCATCTCCCCAGTGTGTACATTTCGTATACAATTCAGACCCGGGCACAACACCATTGAATAATACAGAACTAGGTACTTGTCTTACAGAGTTCGTCAAATGCAATGAAGGCCGAACTAGTTCAGCGGCACTTATTGTTAGCTCTTCTGTCGTGTTCAGTTCTCTCCTTTTTAAATGGCTGCTTCACTGTACTTCCTATGAACAACAGGGGGCGATGCTGACCCTTCTAAAGAGTTGGAAGTGCTGCAGAAGAGAGTGACGCGACAGGAGAATCTGCTCCAGAAGTGCAAGGAGCTGCTGAGGACCAACAAGGAGCGCAGCGCCCAGCTGACCAGCGAGAACGACGCCCTGCAGCAACAGCTCCAGGAGAGACTGCAGGAGCTGGAGAAAACCAAGGTGAGTTTACCCCCGTCCGTGCAGGCTGGTGGGGCAGAAGCGGTGAGGATGGCTGGGACAGAATGAACGGGAAGACCGGTACAAATGGTGGCTGTTCAAAATGTAAATGACAAATTTCCAGTTACAGTTGTAACATTAGTTGTTAATTAGTTATTAGTTGAAATAACATTGTTATTTCCGGCCATTGAGTCTTTGGTCACAAACCGTCACTTGGTGCGTTTTACATTTAACTTTCTCTACAAAAGACTGCCAAGCTTCGGCCAATAGTTAACCATTGTGAAGACCTACATACCATACCTTCACATCTACATACCAATGACAAGGCGTGGCCAACAGTTAAGACTCCTCCAAAGGCCAGAAGTGGTAGTGTCATTCAGCTAACCGCACACGTGATTGGTTAATTGACAAATATTGGCATCTGGAGACTTGATGGTGGGTACGTAGTCATTTTTACCAGTGGTGGCTGGTTTATGCTGGTCATTAGGAAAAGCATGTGATAACAGCTGTTATCTTTCTGCGTTCAATGGGCAGATGTGTTTGAATGCGATTACAGGATGTGTGTGTTTCTGTCTGAATGTGTGTGTCTCTGTGTTAGTGTTTTAGACCTGGCCAGTGTCTGGGAACTGTGCTGTTTCACTGACAGAAAGACCCAGGGGTTCCACAGGCGCTTCACTCTCCTAGCCAGTGTACATTTTCATGGGAGACAGGCCAGTCTGTTTCGTGTTTGTGTTAAGATGATTTGTTTCTGAGACATGGTAGCTGCGGGCCCCTGCTGCTAACCCAAACCTGATTTTGGTGGGCTGGGGCTGGCGTGTCCCGGTGGGGCTGGCGTGTCCCGGTGGGGCTGGCGTGTCCCGGTGGGGCTGGCGTGTCCCGGTGGGGCTGGCGTGTCCCGGTGGGGCTGGCGTGTCCCGGTGGGGCTGGCGTGTCC
>JACXGK010009855.1:0-19089 GCA_016801125.1 Novumbra hubbsi
CACCCAGGAAGCCCACTCAACAGATTACATCCAATGATTGAGGGGTGGGAGGGGCTGTATATAAACTGTGTCCAGGTGAAAGTAATTCAGATCTTTTCTACTGTACTGTGGGGAACGATCTCCAGATAGCTGTCTGTAATAAAGGTGTTTAGTTTGGAAAGACTTGAACCGCGTGGACATTCTCTGATTCGGACCCGGGTGAAGCAGATTTATAACTCAACAGGAGAGATAATACCAAAAAAAAAAACAACAACACAGTAATCCAGCCCGAATCGACTTCCGAATAACGCAGACTGGCCGCGTACCAAATTAAGGGCAAAACAGAAAACTGAACAACACAGGCTGATATCGGGACCGCCCGAAACACAAAAGCAAAATAAAATTAAATGTTTTCAGCCAATAAAAGTAAACCAAAAGTGACGCCGGCCACGTATCTATGGAGAAACGTGAATCGACAGAATAATTCAGTCAGTCCCCCCCTGACGTAGAGTTGTCATGACTCTAAATACTATGAGCCAGCGGAAAAATAAAACCTGATATCTGAACCTCCTATCTATGTTGTTTATTTATTTATCAGAAAAACCCAAAAGTACAACTAGAAACTAAAATTTGCGGAACAGCAATCCTACGTGAGGCCTTTATAGGCCCGTACTAAATCGGAGCCAAAGGCTAACTGCTCCAGACATAGCGTGTGATGCACAACGCCAAAAACTAAGTGGAACCAGGATTCCACTACAGGTCCTCTCCAGATAAGGAGAGAGAAAACATGATAACCAAAACGGCGTGTGCTTAATAAGAGGACCCCAAGAGAACAAACCACATAAAAATCACCCATCCAATCCTCCCAAGATCACTCTCGGACAGCTGTACGCATGTCAGCGAACAGAACCGCTAAAAACAGGCAGCCAAACCGCCACCACTGTAACCGTGACCAAATACACATATTACCTGAAAAATATTGGATCCCTCGTGCACAGGGAAACCCAACCCAATTACTGAAAACCCCCAACATTGAACAAGAATCGGTGCGCGCATATCTACCGCTCCATTAACCTATTTTAGCTCTTGCCAGAAACGCTAAACTACTGATTGTCCAACTACCCAGGCCTTCGTAACAGGAAATATTTAGGAATGCGGCAGGGGCAGTCTGGACATGGAACAAACACTTTATCCTAACCACAGTTTTAATAACTCAAATTACCCAAACCACAGTATGCATGGCCGGCTCAGAAAATCCATCAGGTTATACACATTCCAACGACATCGTTTATTCACCATCAACCCGTCAGATTGGCCGGGCATCTGTTATCGAACAGCAACAAAAACTCACCCCGCCACAAGCGTTCTCATTTCCACACACACAAAACAGCCCCCACAAAACATGACAGAGACGAAACACAAAGAGAACATCACCCAAAACAAACCTGTATATTTTTGTGTACCCCTGCGTGTCGTCACACGTCAAAAATAAAACTGTGCACCAGAAATTATATTCATCCTAGGGAATAGTGTAACAATAACCTACTGAAAATGTGCCTACATGCACGTCCCTAAACGCGTATTGCGTTCTCACCCCAAATCACAATTTAGGTCCGGCAGCCTGTACCTAATCATGCTCTAGCCTCACTCCAGCCAGCCCCTCATCTCAACTTCATAAACTGCTGGACGCGCGCGCTGGACTCGACTGGAAAAAGAACCCAAGCTGACAGGATCAGGAAAACCGGACAGAACCCCCCATTATCATGTCAATTTTCATATGTTCAAACATAAGACAAACACATGACGTCTATTTCAATAGTGCCACGTAGACTCAGATTTTTACTCTATGTTAACTTGTTTAAAATAAGGGAATCGTTGCTCAATTTCTATGCCACCTTCCTCTTACTTTAACTGTGCTATCTAGCAGGCTTCTTCTGCTAAGAGTAGCTTTATTACTTCCCTCTCCTGGGATTACTGCCTACTGTTAGTGCCTTTTAATATTTAGCTCCACTTTCTGATATTCAGCTTACAGTTTTTGCCTGTTTTACAAATTTGTGTTATACCAATCATCCCTAACCAACCTCTGTATTTTTACTGTTATCTGAAACCACACTCCTTCCCTGGCCTCCTCCTCTGTCTGTGTGTGTGTGTGTGTGTGTGTGTGTGTGTGTGTGTGTGTGTGATGAATACTATTTCCCCTGTCTAGACCATCACTCACCTCTTTCCTCCTCTTGCAGTCTAACTATGAAAGCCTCTAATGAGATCTGACTATGTGTGGGGTGTGTTTATGTAAACAAATTCCCTGTAATATTGGGTCTATCCTAGATTCTAACCTGATCATGGGTGGCCTGTGTGGAATTCGTTATAAGAAGTAGTAAGGCGAAGGGTTAATAAGTTACTTGGGACATGCCATAAGAAGGGGGGGGGGTCAGGAAGTTAGGAGGTTAGGACAATGGACATTTTGTGCATGGAAACCTATAGATTAACTTTTAGCTTGACCACCACACATGGGACTGATAAGGAGAGGAGGGGAGACAGGCCAGAGGGGTCCTGCAGACTTCCTGGCGCCGGACCCAACAACACTATTCTCATCCCCTCAGGAAGCACGCGCAGCAACTTCTATGCATTAACTGTGTGTGCGCAGCAATTTCCATGCATTGACTGTGGGGGGAAGTGGCTACATAAACGGGGTCCGATGTGAACGGGCTTTATTCTCATCTACCCTGGAAAAGGTCACCAGATGGATGGGTGGGGGCTGCGACATGAGACGGACACTCAGGAAGCACGCGCAGCAACTTCTATGCATTGACTGTGTGTGTGTGGCTATTTAAACTGTGTCCGATGTGAACGGACTTCAGATCTTCATGTCCGGCGAGACAGATTTCCGGGTGCATTCGTAATAAAGGTGTATGATTTAGGAAGACTTAACGGCGTGGACATTCTCTGATTTGCAACCCGGGGGAAACATTAGGTTTCTACACCTGCCATGTTACACACTTAATTTATCCCTTACAACCACACACTATATTATTCATTAACAGACTCCCAATTCCATACTACCTATTTTGGAGATTCTTCCCTCTCTGGGCCCTATCTAGTTCTGTGATAAGTTCAAGGAAGTAAACCACACAGCAGTGAAACCCTTCAACCAGCCTTTACTCTGAAAAATACGACCAAGGTTAGATCTTTCTTACGTGCCTCAAGCACTGTGAAAACAAATCCAGCAACACAGGTCTGAAATACCACGTGTAGCTGGTACACGTAACAGCAAACAATCACTCATATACTGAAACAAGACACACAATCCACTGCACAGGTACCACAATATACAATTACACCATATCGTCTGGAGTGTTTTCACCTTGGGTCTCCAACCCCGAACGACGATACCTATTGGTAATTCGGAGCGTAATCACCCCGGGACACCATCCCCCAAAAACGAAACCCAATTATATTTGGCCATCGTTTAGAGTGTTTTCACCTTGGGCCTCCAACCCCGAAAAACGATACCATGGTAAGTTTAGCGCTTAATCACCCCGGGAATCCGACCCCCCAAAAAAACTATATTTGGTCATTCGTAGCGTATTCACTACGGGCCTCCAACCCCACAACCGTTTTTTGAGGTTCCCTAACACTCCTCGGGACTTGCGCCGCAGGGTCTGCCAGCTCGTCAACCCACAGCAGGACCCGCTACCTTCAAGGAGTTCGGAAATCAGTAATTTTCCAGGCGGGGTCGATACGGGGTCGCCGCCTCGTATCAGGCCTTGAACCTAGATTTCGATACGAAGTCGCCTCTTCGTATCGGGGCTTGAACCCAGCGCTTATTCCTATTCGGCCGTTATTATACACACATGAAATGCAGACTGTAATTTATACTCTCCGTACTGTTCTCAAACAATTTTCAAAATGTGGCTATGGCCAATACGCAGAGTTGTTTTTTAAAATAGGTTCTGCTCACCTTAATAACTTGCCTAATTTTAGAGTATACGCCCTACTGGCACCGTTTGCTTCTAATAGCACACAAACATCTAATCTTAACTAAAATATTCCACCGTTTCCAATTTGAACATGGTAGTACCCTCATCCAATATGTTGATGATCTCCTTGTCTGTTCCCCTGATCAAGACTCTTGTGAAAATGACACTGTGCTGCTGTTACAATATCTGGCCTCACAAGGTCATAAGGCCAGTTTTAATAAGCTACAGTTTGTCCGGAAGGAAGTTATTTTTCTAGGCCACAAATTGACACCAGAAGGGAAGAGCCTCAGTGCAGACAGAATAGAGGCTATTGCTGGCATCCCTAAGCCACTCACTAAAACTCAACTGCTCTCCTTTCTGGGCATGACCGGTTTCTGTAGACAATGGGTTCCTGAGTATGCTTGTTTAGTACAGCCCCTGCAGGACATGGCTTATGGCCAGAAGCTAGCGTCACATTATAGACTGGTGTGGACCCCTGAGGGTGACGCTTCTTTTACTTCCTTGAAGCAGGCCCTAGCTACTCCGCCTACCTTAGGGCTTCCTGATCCTAAGAACAATTTCATTCAAGCAGTGTGTGAAAAGGGTGGTTTTATGTCTTCTGTCTTGATGCAGAAACATGGGGACAAGTTGAGACCAGTTGCATATTTCTCTTCTAAATTGGATGCTGTAGCACAGGGTCTCCCTTATTGTCTGAAGGCTGTGGCGGCAGCTGCGCCTGCTGTGTTACGATCCCAGCCTCTGGTGCGTTATCAGCCGCTTGAATTACGTGTCCCTCACTCTGTTGCTTCCATTTTGTTGGAACACAAAACTAGCCATCTGTCAGGTGCTAGGTTCTTGCTTTATCATAACATTTTGCTGTCCTTGCCCCATGTCACTGTTGTCAGAAGTCCTGTTTTAAATCCAGCCACCTTCCTCCCTACGGAGGAGGATGGCGAGCCACATGATTGCCTCTCTGCTATAAACCAGCAGTGTTCCCCTCGTGATGATTTGTCTGATGTCCCTCTACCCAATTCTGACTTTCTTTTTTATGTTGATGGTTCTGCGAGTAAATCTCCCACATCTTCTGTTAATAATGTGGGATATGCAATTGTCACTGATAATGCTATGGTTGAGGGACACTGACTGCCACATCACCTCTCCGCTCAGGCTGCGGAGCTGTTCGCTCTCACTCGAGCTTGCATCCTTGCTGAGGGTCACAGTGTTACAATTTATACTGATATTAGATATGGTTTTGGGGTTGTGCATGATTTTGGTACATTATGGAAAATGCGTGGGTTCATTACTTTTTCTGGCACACAGATCCAACATGGCCAGCTTATCCGTAACTTGTTAGAAGCTGTTTTGTTACCAGGAGCTGTGGCAGTCTGCAAATGTGAGGCACATACTGCAGGCAGAGATGCAGTTTCTCGGGGCAATCGCTGAGCTGATGCAGCTGCCAAGACTGCTGCCCAAGCCCCCCTGAGTTCTGCCTTGCAGATGGCTCAATTGACCCCTGCGGTTTCTCTCTGATCTTGTTGAAGCGCAATCTCAGGCTCATCTAAGGAGAGGGCCGCTTGGAAGAAGGCTGGGGCTTCCTATGTGAATGCTGTTTGGTTGGGACCTTATGGTAACCCATGGTTGCCGAAATGTCTTTTTTATTTCTATGCGGTGCTTTTGCATGGTAAAGATCACGCTTCAAAAGGGGGGATGGTAAATATGGTAAACAAGTACTGGTATACACAGGGCTTTACGAATTATGCTCAACATTTTTGTTCAAAGTGCCTGGTATGTTTAAGATTGAATGTAGGGCGGGGACAGGTAGTCCCCCAGTCAAGCCATCCTCCCCTGATGGCCCCTTTGACCATGTGATGATGGATTTTATTGAATTGAACCCCTGTGAGGGAAAGAAATATTGTGTTGTTTTTGTTGATATGTTCTCCAAATGGGTTGAGGCTTTTCCGGCTGGAAAGGCTGATGCATCAGCAGTTGCTAAGGCATTATTGACTAAAATCATACCCAGATGGGGACTTCCTAAGAAACTGTCGGGCGACAATGGATCACATTTTGTGAACGGAGCAATTCAGAAGATGTCTAAATATTTGGGAGTTGATTTAAAAACTCACTGTGCCTATCATCCACAGAGTGGAGGAGCAGTGGAAAGGGAAAATGGGACTATTACAATGAAACTCTCGAAGTTGGGTAAGGAGACAGGGCTGAACTGGGTGAGAGGACGGCCCAGAGCTAAAACAGGCCTTTCCCCTCATGAGGTCATCACTGGAAGACCGAGGAACACAGGCTTAGGTGCCCCCACTCATGCAGACCTTACAACAGAACATGTGAATGATACGATGCTAACATACTGCACTAATCTGTCAAAGGTTCTGAACGACATTCACAGGCGTGTGAGAGCTGCCCTGCCCATCCCCCTTGAAGGACCACTGCATGACATTAAGCCTGGAGATTGGATTGTCATCAAAGACTGCAAAAGGAAGCACTGGAGCAAGCCACGCTGGTTGGGTCCATACCAGGTTCAACTCATCACACAGTCTGCTGTCAAAGTAGCTGAGAGAGGAACTTGGATCCACGCCACACACTGCAGGAAGGCTCCAGCGTTAGAAGATTCGGCGAAAGAATAGGTAAATTGAAATTACCTAAGGGCGGCGTGAGCCAAGTGCTAGTAACCTCTGTGCTCCAACACATCCTGCGATCATGGAGCCATGGAACCCCTTCAGGAGGACTGGAGGAATGAGATGCACCATCGGGTGCCTACTGATCCTGAGTATCGTCAGACCATCATAGTGTGGTTTGAAATTACACACAATTGATCATGGACAGATTGCAAATATGACATTGAATGAAGCAAGGAGAGAGACATTTGAACACTATGAGACAAGGCCCAAACAACAAGTACCTAAAGGGCGCAAGTTTGAACCGATCATATCAATCTCTTGTGATATGAATAACTGCCCTCCAGATGGAGATTGTTATGTAATGACTAACCCAGTATGGAAGAGCACTGGGTGGTGCTGGACTCTTTTAGATACAGGGGGAGGCACCATGTTTCCCTCTTCATTTGATTGTCCCAACCATGTGAACAGATGGAGATGTAATAATGATACTTGTACTGTTGATTTTTCTGAACATTTGGAAGTAGACCAGGACGTTTGGTGTTACAGCACTGACCAGGGCAACACCCCTTGCAGACCCCCTGATTATCCCAAAGGTAAACCCGCTATTGTATGTTTCCACTGCATTAGGCCTCCTTAAGAGAGACAGAGCTAGGGGAGTGCTATTAGAGTCGGACAATATAGCCCTTACGATAAAGGTTGATTATGCAAAACACAGGAATCTGACTAATTGCTGGATCTGTCAACACATACCAGCGTCCTCACGTTCCCCAATGTTAACCCCTATTCCCTTTTCAATAGCAGACTGGCAGAGGTGGCGGCACAAATGATCACACCAGATAAGGACTGTTATACCCCAATGATGGCTCCTGTCCGGCTGAGTAAAAGCAAAACAGATTTGGTCTATGGGGTGGTAGCTGAGTTTAACGACCGTCATCGTCCTACGGGGGGTGAATATGTCCACACTGTTCAGATTAAACAGCAGTGAGGAGATGGGTGGACGTGGTTTTACTGTAAGGATGCAAATGACCCTGGTCCAGACAGATTGTCGCACCAAAGACGAACAAGCATATATAAGGGACATTTGCAGCCCCTCGCCCTTCGGTTTCACAATTCGCATTTATGCGGTGGTTAACTGGATTCCATGGAAGGCATACTTTAACGTAGATTCAATGATCATCAATTTGCATAATTGCGCAGTTGTGCCCAGAGCTGGTCGCCAATATCTGTGTATGAATTATATAATGTTTCATTCTGTATCACAGATGCTCCAGGAAGCTTGGGACATAGTGATTGTCTAGCTCCGACTCAAACCAACTTCACAGCTCTTGGAACATTGCCAGAACAAGTGTACATGGTCTGTGGTGGGAAAGCATATAGCTGCATTCCTAGAGAGACAGGTGGTGTTTGCTATATGGCTCACCTAGTTCCTCTGATTAGACAAGCAGACCATGGGGAGATCACAGCATTATTTCAACCCATACAACGCCATAAGCGAACGCTTACTAAAACGCAACGCATATTCAGTGTGTTGATCCCAGGGTATGGCATGTACACGTCACAGGAAGAGATAATTGCTTTATCCTCAGTATTAGAGAGACACATGAATTTAACCACAGACACAATCGCTGCCATAGGCAAGGAGCTGAGTGAAACCCGTTCAGTTGCTCTACAAAATAGAATGGCCCTTGATATGATTTTGGCCACACAGGGTGGTGTCTGTAAGGTGGTTGGGTCAGAGTGTTGTACTTTTATATCAGATGCGTCTCCGAAGGTTTTTGATTTAGTTAACGAGAATAATAAGGGGATAGAAGAACTTCACACAGTTCATGGATGGGACCCATTTTCGGGGAATGACAATGTATCAGTTATTGACAACAGTCTTGGCTGCTTTTGCTTTTATGGTTGTTTTTTGCATGCTGTTGTCTTGTTTGATAAAACTGCGTTAGCAAGGTTGCTGCACCATTAATGGTCCAGACGCACGTCGACGAGGACTCAGACATTTCAGAGTTATTTCCGTTCCCTAACTATTGGGGTGGTGATGTCATAAATGAACTACATGTTTGAATTTTCTGTATTACTGTTTTAAACTTAGTGAATAGAAGTTTGTCTGTTTGTGTAAAATTGGTTAAGAAACAACAGTATTTTCTGTTTGATCTTAAAGGGTGGATTGTGAGAGTAGATTATCTCTCCATTCCCGCAAATACTCATTTACACATCAAAAGGAAGTTTAGGGTCATGAAGGATCTGGTCTGTGTTTGTTGGTGACGCCTATCTATATGCTAAATCCTGATAAACACACTGTGCCCATCTGTTTTCCTTATCACCTCACTGTTCATTGAACCATAGGAATTTGGCTCTGAATGGGGGCTATTGGGGTACCTGGAGAACAGGATGGGGTCAGGAAGGGAAAGACACACACATACTTGATACTTGATACCATGACTCTTGCTTGATTATACTATTTGAATATGCAAATAACCTGAGTGTATAAGAACTGAATGTAAATGTGATTGTGTTAGAGACTCTTCACTGTTACTTAGGTAGCTGTGAATTTTACTCTCCTTGCAAGTTTTTAATAAATCTGTTAGATGTGCTATGAGACTGTCTCTCTTGCTTACCTGCTTGAAATTCTAAACTATCCCTAGTCATTATAATTGCCATCATAGAAACACATTGCTATACAGCCATTTTGGGGAGCACCGACCTAATAATCTCACTATCTCCGGTTTGGAGAGTAATCGTGGATGGTCTATGGTCCAGCGACAACGTAGGGAAAGGGACTGGATGAAGAAACTAGGCACTTTTGATCCCTTGGGCTTGAATGAGAAATACCATAACCCTAACCCTAAACCCAATCCTAACCCTGTTCCTAACCCTAACCTTGTCCTTAATCCTTACCCTAACCCTGTCCCTAATCCTAACCCTAAATCCCAATTCCCCCCCCCCTTTTTTGTTTTGTTTTTGTTTTCAGACATATGTATTTATTTATTCATTTATTTTTGCCACTTTATATACCTGTATATTGTTTGTATTCTTTTAAAGGTCACTTTTTGACCCAAAGGGAGAGTGTGTGGTGTCCTGTGCCCGTGCACCAATATCAGCGTGGTTTCCCCAAAAAAACCTAACCCTAACTCAACAGGATTTAGTTTGGCTCCCCCTGCAGACATTTTTTAGAAATGCACACATACTGGCATACATAATTACACACACATTTTAAAAAATATATTTTTTTAGGCAGAACACAGCAATAGGCCCGTGCAAAAAAAGACCCAAGGTCATTTTTTTAACCCTACCCGAACCCTAACACCTAACCCTAACCTTAGTGGCACCGGTACCTAAAACTTCCCCGGTGCCTAAACTTAACCTTAATGGCACCGGTACCTAAAACCCTAACCCCCCCCCACACACATTTTAATCTTGTCCTTGTCCCCTTTTTGTTTGGATTTTATAAAAATTACAAGGGGATGATAGTTTTGTGTAGCCCCTGTTCCCGTGCACATTTTAAACACAGTTAGTGTTTTAAATCCGTCCCCCACCTAACCCTAACCATTCCCTTTCCCCCTGACCATAACCCCGGTCCTAACCCTAACCATTCCCTTTCCCCCTGACCATAACCCCGGTCCTAACCCTAACCTTTCCCTCATACCTAACCTTAACCAGGATCCAGGTCCCAGCCACGATCCTAACCCTAACCTTTCCCCTAACCCTGGTCCTAACCTTAACCTCTTCCCTGGACCCACTCCTAACCCCCTCCCTATGCCTCACCCAACGCTATTCCCGCCTGGGCAAAGCCTTGTCCCCAATCAGGACCGAAAGGAATCCCAGGGACAGCCAAGGGTTATCAGGAATTCCCGTTGTGAACCCGTCAGACACCCCAATACCCTTAGGAAGGTTCATGAGTGGAACATAGAATTGACTAAACCCATCGTAGTGGTGGGGGATTCGAATCTGTCACGGATACTGTGGGATATTTTAAGATTAGATGTGCTGTTAGAAACAAACAGGGCCAGTGGAACTGAACTTAGAGAGAGCAAGCCAGGCTGGGGTGATAAAATGTTAATAGTACATCCCAGGAGTAGGACCATACGGCAAGAGATCAAGGGGAATAGGGGGACCTGGTTTATTGTCTGTTGGCTAATCACACTGACCCTGATGCGGACAGGGAACACAGGAGGGGAAGTGTAACCACAATTTAGCTGATATCTCCGGGCAGACCTCCTGGCGCCAGCCCCCCCCCCCCTCGACTGTCCTCTTCGTCTGCCTCCGATGTCACCAGATGGCCCCACGATCAGAGACGGGGTCAGCAAGAAAAGGACATGCCCACCCAGGAAGCCCACTCAACAGATTCTATCCAATGACTGAGGGGTGGGAGGGGCTGTATATAAACTGTGTCCAGGGGAAAGTAATTCAGATCTTGTCTACTGTACAGTGGAGAACGATCTCCGGATAGCTATCTGTAATAAAGGTGTTTTGTCTGGAAAGACTTGGACCGCGTGGACATTCTCTGATTCGGACTCGGGGGAAGCAGATTAACTTCAACAATACCTATTTTTCAGGATGCCCGTATACAGGTGGACAGCCTTCCAGGCGCCAACTGCTACCACTTGAAAGGAGTCTTGGAAAAACTAACTCCCAATACGAAGACTGAAAAAGGGATCCTTTCGGTGGGCCTAAATAATTGTCTTTCTAGACAAAACGGCCATCACATCATGAAAACAGCTACAACAGCTACTGAGGACCAGTGAGAGGATATTCCCACATGCCGCTATCCATGTTCCGCTCATTAACTTTTCCGATAGGTTGGCGGGTGACCAACAGACACTATTAAGAAAACTGAATTCCACCATTATGGACAAGTGCAAATACTTACCTGCCTTGGAGAAGCTTGAATTCCAGATAATGGCACAGGACCCCATCCATTGGACGGGGGAAACCGCTGATAAAATATTCCAAATATGGTTTAGCCATTTAAACTTGTAAGGGGAGAGAAGTGTGAGTACAGAACTCCTTCTGGGTCCCATAGACTATCGGAAATGGAGAGGAAGGTACTGGAGTTGGGACTCGCCTTCATTCCCACTCCAGAACGCCTGGACCGCAGGGAAATTTGCAGGGACCTTCATGACTATCATAGGAGATTAAAATTACTGGATCACTTCAAATATGGGACAAACTTTGTCCACACGCCTTACGCCTTTTACGGATCCCTCGAACTGGGAACCGAGACGGGTGTCGTCTTATATTAAAACTCTTATCCAAAGGGACCTGGAGTCTTTAGCACGTTTTAGACCCAGACCCACGATAAAACATAATATTTGTAGGCAACCGTGTAAGGAAAAAATACGCTTCATTCTGTGTGTTTTGAAATGATGAATCAATGTGTCATAATAAGCTATAATCATAATTGTATGCTTGTGCCTTAAGAATGTATAGCCGTATCATGAATGCATTATTAACAGCCAAATGAAACTGTTTAAAGCATGAACAAAACAAGTAATGATATGTAATCACATGTAAAGGTTGGGTAATAAGCAGATGGCGAACGAATGACAGGAAGCGCCTAGGGGGTACAAGAAAGACCACGAGACTACAGAAGGACGCATCCAAGTTCGAGAACACCAACCCCAACAGGAAGAGTTCGGACAATCAGGGAGACTCAGTCCAACCAATCAGAACACTACGCACACCACACAACGTGAAGACGTACAAGAAGATATGACCAATGGGCTCCCTTAAGGAGAACCTATAAAAATTGAATGGATCTAAACAAAGCTCTCTCTTTCCCAGCTGATCCCAGCCGAAACAAGAGCCGTGCACGTTCGATTTGGGCATGATACTCCGGTTATTAAATACTTTGATTATTTCTAATTGGACAAAGTCGTCAGGATAATTTATTTCTTAACAAATTGGTAGCAGAGGATGGTTTGCGTTAGTTAAGTAAAGGACAAGAGAACGATATAAATCGACTACTCTTGTAGCCAAAATCCTTTAAAGAGAAAACAGAATTCGAGCACCCGAAGGAACTGAATCAGCTCTGAAAAATAAATAAGGTAAGCAGAACCTATTTAAATAAATCTGCATCTTGAAGTTTACCAAATTATTTCAGTTCCTCCCGGGAGTCAAGAATACCTAAAATCAATTTGTTAACAAAAGGAGTATCATGTCCCTATCGAAAAAACAGTCAAATTAGAGTCAAAACAGACAACTTATGCCGTAAAACAGCTCCACAAGTGTTGGCATAGGGGTGGTCAAATTTGAATCAAAACAGACAACTTATACCGTAAAATAGCTCCAATAGGGTTGGCATAGGGGTGGTCAAGAACCGACTCACATTGTAAAAAATATCCAAAAAAGGTTGATGTGGGGGCTGGTATCTAGAGAAAATTGTAATAATTGTTATGTTGTGTGTTACGTCATGACAGATTTCTATAAATAACGTGCACTGGATGTTTTACTAATTACCAAAATTTGGCTAAAATTTTAATGGAAGGTATCTCACTTTGGCAAACAAAGTTGTGAATAAAGGCCTTAAATTGTGGTCTGCGGCCTGCTAGCCTCGTAACTTTTCCACGTGGTTAAAAACAAAGGGAGAGTGTAGCGGCGTTCCATTGACCTGTACCAAAGTCGTACGTCCGTAAAATGCCGCCGAAGCAGCTTTTACAACACTGGCTTTACGCAGACAAAAGAAAGTTCAGTCTTCACAACATATTTTCTTCTTTGAGTAGAACTATTTATTAAAGTCAAAAGACAGGTCAAACATTGTTCCATGTAGCTTTCCTTTTGTTCTAATTACTGTTCTCCTTTCTTTACCTTTTCTTTCTCCTTTCTGTGTTCTACTCATCTGAAGTTCTGTTGTCTCAATGTTCCGATGTTCTGCCCTGTTGATCTGTTTTGTTCTGGTGTTCTGTTCTGTTCTGGTGTTCTGGTAAAAAACCATGTGTTTCCCTAGCCAGCTGCTTGCCCTCACCTTAATTACAGGCTTACTTATATAACCTGTGGCTGCATAGTGCCCCTTGTGCCCAAAACAATAAACAACACAACTACAGATAACAAAATGGGTAAATGGCTTCTACAGAGAGGAATGTATGTGCGTGTGCGTGACTTGTGTGTAAACAAAGGTTTGAGGATGTGTGGAATTGTGAATGCGATATTTGTAATTGTCTGTGGCCAATAGCTATTTTTATGCATATATTTACATTCAGTACATTTATTATTAATTCTTTTGTTTTTTCACTTTGGGCAGATCTTAGGAAAATTTATTGATTTGGAGTAGTTTAGGTATGTGTCTGAAAGCGCATCATTGTGAATGTTTAGTGTCCATTTTGTAAGACTCTAGGGGCAAGAATGAAAATAGCAGCATGCATTAGGATAGGGTAAGTTTTCCAGAGTTGTGGACTGTGTGAATGTTGAAGTTAGCATTCTGCCCAGGGTGTAACGGGTTGTGCCAAAAACTCAAAGCTCCTCCCAAAAAACAAGCCTTATTTAGTAGAAATTGAAACAAAGCCTGAGGACAACGCCCCCTTAGTGGTGACAATGCAACAGTACCCTGCCTTTGCTAGGAAGTTAAGAGATTAGCAGGAAGTGGGAGAAGTGGACAAAGGATACAGACCAACCGGGGTCACCTACTGGCAGTTTTTCAAAGGGACACTTGATAACAGTTCAACAGATACTGGTTAAAAAATCCCAGGACAGGGAAACCAGAGACAAGAAATCGACTGTTGGTAGCAACACACTGTTCCAGTTATGGAACAGACAATGTCCCATTTGGAATCCCCCAAGAAGATAAGATGGAGGACATCGATAAGACCCAAGATAAACCCACGGATAGACCAAACACTGTTTCAGATGACGTGATATCTGATCACTCAAGGGAAAGCAGCCGCTGGAGCCGATCGACCTCCCTCCTATCAAGCCTATTCCGGCTCCTACAATACACCATCACAAACACCCTAATCCGAACTTTAACAACATCCCACCACCCCCGCGCACATGGCCCGGAGTCCCTCAAGCTGGCAACCTCAACAAAAGCACGCTACTCCAGGACACCCCAATCGAGCTTCCAGTACCCCCTACCGAAAGAGGCAGCCAGGCAAACCCATCCGCAGCAGCACCCCGTCATGATCCGAAAAGAAAACAGGCAACTGGCGCCCGGACAACCGTCCCAAGGACCCAAATATAAACACATAGTCAAGCCTCCTTGCGACCCCCCGTGAGTTACGTCACGTGGGACCAACCAATGCCGGAGCAGTGTGCAGACCCGCATCCGCGAACCCATGACTCGCCATAAACCCGGTGATAACCCCCATGCCCAAATCAACATTGAAAATCACCCCCAATCACCAACCTACGATTAGTGGCACACAGCGACGCCAGGCAGTCCACCATCTCCCTCCTGCCTGCCGCCAACTGCGGCCCATACACCCCAATCAGCCGATAGCGACAGTCCCCCCTTGAAACATTTAAAGGAGGCTGGGTGTTTTTGTAAAAGCACTTTGACAACTGCTGTTGTAAAAAGGGCTTTATAAATACATTTGATTGATTGATCTCGTCCGCCTCCACCACCATCGGCTCCGCACAAACGTCCCGTCTCCCTGCAGCAGCTGCAGCATACGAGCTGTGGCGCTCCGGGT
Source organism: Novumbra hubbsi (assembly GCA_016801125.1). Taxonomy (NCBI): domain Eukaryota; kingdom Metazoa; phylum Chordata; class Actinopteri; order Esociformes; family Umbridae; genus Novumbra; species Novumbra hubbsi. The sequence continues at coordinate 15,193 of JACXGK010009855.1, forward strand.
AATCCCGGTAAAGGTGCGCCGTGCTGCCACAACCGTGGCATTTCCCGAGGCGCTGCACAATCCTTTGCAACGTGGACAGTCGCCCTGCATATCCGGCACTTCAGAGTGTCACACGCTGCAGTAACATGGCCATACTTCCGGCACCGCTTACAGTACAGGGGGTGGCCCCCATAAAAAGCATCCCACGATCCGCCCCCAGCAAAAACTGCATCGGAGGGTGAATGTAACCCTCCCATCCTGACGAATCCGGCCAGAGTAGCACCTGATACTGCCGTCTACCGGTCCAAAAGCCCAAACGACGTAACGTCACAATACCGACCAAGAAACCCAGCGATAGCCCCGTCAGACACATGAGGATTATACATGTGGACATGAACGACACGAAAATTGGGTTTAGCCAAACTCATTATATGGAACAAGGACAGCGCCCGAGCCGCTCCTCCTGCCTTCACCACGTCCATCGCCAGCCCACACTGCTGCTCAATAGAAAATGTAACATCAAAATTAGCCGCCATGGTGTTACCTTGGAAGTACATGACAATCGAAAAAGGCGCCTAATCCAAAAAAACAAGAACATTTGAAAACTCCGAAACAGCCCACTGGTCGTCGGCTTTTAACTACGGGCCCTCTGCACCACAGTGCCAGAACTGATCTTAGCCAAAAGGCCGAGAAGCGATGACCCCTGAATCAGGCCCCCGCAGACGGCGGAGCCCGGGAGCATGTTTCATTGTGGTCCCCTGATACGGCTAAACACCGGTGGCTCATTCCCCCCGGCGGCGGCCCCCGAGACCACGAGGTGGCGCTTTCCCGACGAGAGGCCGCAAACGAGTCCGGACACTCCCCCAGCGCTTGTGCTTGCTTCGGCAGCACGTATACTAAAATTGGATCGATACAGAGAAGATTTGCATGGCCCCTGCAAAAGGATGACAAGCAAATCCGTGAAGCGCTCCATATTTGCCTTCACTTCCTTCCGGGTTAGGGTTAGGCGAGGTCCGGAGGAGCCTGAGTAACCCCTGCCGGCCAGTGAAAAATACATCAGACTCATGAGCCTGAGAAACAGACAGAATTTGCCAGAGTAAGTCTAATCCCTTGATTTATAGTCCTACCTCTGGAATGCCCTTATTAACATTAAAACCCCCGGCTGGCTATTTTCAGAGTATACGCCCTACCGGCACCGTTTGTTTCTAATAGCACACACACATCAAATCTTTTTTTTTTACGAAAACGGAGGGAAAACCGAAAGTGCCCAGAATAGCGCCCTAGCTTCCTTGAGTGATACCTTCTTCCTTGATTCCTTCTTTTCTCCTTCCCTCTCTTCACTCACTTAGTTACTTTTAATGAGTGACTTTTACTTTGTTACTATTACCTAGTGTAGAAACCGAATGTTTCCCCCGGGTTGCAAATCAGAGAATGTCCACGCCGTTAAGTCTTACCAAATCATACACCTTTATTACAAATGCATTCGGAGATCTGTCTCGCAGGACAGCCAAAAAGATCTAAAGTCCGTTCACATCGGACACAGTTTAAATAGCCACACACACAATCGATGCATCGGAGTGGCTGCGGGTGCTTCTTGGATGTGTGTGTGTCTCGTGTCGCAGCCCCCAGCCCTGGGGTGAACCATCTGGTGACCTTTTCTGAGGGAGATGAGAATGGTGTTGTTGTGTCCGGCGCCAGGAAGTCTACAGGACCCTTCTGGCCTGTCTCCCTTCCTGCGTCACCATCAGTCCCATGTGTGGTGGTCAAGCTAGAAGTTAATCTATAGGTTTCCATGCACAGTGTCCATTGTCTTATTCTCCTAACTTCCTGACCCCCCCCTTCTTATGGAATGTCCCAAGTAACCTATTAACCCTGCGCCTTACTCCTTAGGAGTCTACTCCCCAAAGACATGATTCCAGTCCAACACCAAACATCTTTAATAACGAATTCCACACTAGTCACTTTTCTTGTTTTTCAGAAAGGGAAAAGAGGGTGCACCGTTCCCGGAGGTACTGCGATACCGGGTCGATGCGTGGAGCAACGAGCCCCTTTTCGGGCTCACGCCGGGAAAAATCTATTTAATATGTATAGCCCCTGGATGGGGGGCGTATCAGATATTAAACTGATAAGAACAGATACTACACTTGATCTTAGCCAAAAGGCCGAGAAGCGATGACCCCTGAATGGGACCCCCGCAGGCGGCGGGGGTACAAAAAATATTAATAATATCTTAATATCATAACAATTTACAAAATATTTTTGCTGATCAATGCTTTTTGTTTTATGAAAATAGTTTACTGATGATTGCTTTTTTAAATAAAAATAATATTTTTACTCCTCAATGATTTGTTTTATGAAAATTCGTTTTTCTGATCAATGATGTTTTAAATTGAAATAAATACAATGACATAGAACATTTTTCGTTTCCATACATAGGGTTACGTAGTGGTCGTGTCTGAGAATAAAAGGCAATGAAATGAAAAGTCTGGACATGCGCCACAGCTATCCTGTACGTGCGCTGAGTATGGAATTGTGATTGTTGTACTATTGTATGTATTGTCAATATTACGTTTTCAACGTGCACTATGCTTTTAGAACCGAACAAGTACGGGTTTGCTTAAGGTATACCACTCTGTACCGTATGAATTTGTGTATTTCCTTTTACTTAGACTAAGTACAGAGTTTGACCTGTGCACCAGTGATGGCAGATGACAGTGGTCTAGGATCAGATACACAACTAAGCCAGGTGACCTATACATTATTGTTTATGGTCCGTGAGTGCAAGACTGTCTACACAAGATGCTATTACGTATATTCAAGTTGCCGAATGCCAGTCTCAACGCCATAGGTTTTCACCGACATCCTGGAATGTTCGGTAGATACTTTGATAGCTTGCGGATATGACTTGAATCTCTTACAGGTATACGCGGTCACACTGAATACAATGTGTATGTGATACTCAAATGCATTCCCATATTACACATACAGGAGGATGAGTATTTACTATCTTCGGAGGGAGAGGGACAACGAGACCCTGTCATGCACCAGGAGCCTCGGCTTGTACCCCGGGGCGTACATTACCAAGAACGACCTGCTCGTTTCCTAACATTAGCATATTTTCCCAAGATGAACAACTCTGAAGATGACATGGTATAGCTAAACTGTATAAATCCACAGATTATTTGTATTTATGTATGGTACTTTTGTTAATGTGCATATTGTCCCCATGTCGAGCACCGTGATCCCAACAGAGACCATTTTTTTGAGTCGTGTTCAATAATGGTCATGTTTCACCATATTGTTCATATGCTATTTCCGTAATCCAAGTGGGTTTCTTAATTTGTATGTTTCATGTGTCATTTGGAAAGTAAAGATGCGTAATTCGTATTGGTAATCGTTTTTGTGCATTTCTGAAATTCCGACTTACGTAACTGTTGTTAACCATGTTGTACCTTCAAACACAGTGGCTGCAGGACGATGTGTTCAAGGGTCATTTAACCCAGGACATCAAATGTTTGAAGAAAATGCAGGTTTGCAGTTGTAGGAACTAAAGTTTCCCCCCGGGTTGCAAATCAGAGAATGTCCACGCCGTTCAAGTCTTCCCAAATCATACACCTTTATTACGAATGCGCACCCGGAGATCTGTCTCGCCGGACATGTAGATCTAAAGTCCGTTCACATCGGACCCCTTTAAATAGCCCCCCTTTCCACACAATGCTCATACAATTCGCTAGACGCACACACAATTGCATAGAAAAGGCTGCGCGTGTGTCCGTCTCGTGGGCAGCCCCCAGCCCTGGGGTGAACCATCTGGTGACCTCTTCCAAGGGAGATGAGAATGGTGTTGTTGTGTCCGGCGCCAGGAAGTCTGCCGGACCCTTCTGGCCAGTCCCCCTCCTCTCCTTTTCCTGGGTCACT
>JACXGK010009856.1:8018-19188 GCA_016801125.1 Novumbra hubbsi
CCCCCCCCCCCCCCCCACGCCCCCTCCCCGCCAAAAGGGACCGATTTAGACCTGGGATGCCAGGTGTGTGCAATTAATAATCAGAGGGAATAGAAAACGGCTGAACTCTGCGCGAAAACGCAAGATCCCTCATTCTGGGGCATGACTGCCTCTGAGTTTGTACTAAAAGTGATTTCTCCGTGGTCAAGCAGCTGTTTGCAAGCCTTTCATCACCAAGCACAATGCCAAGCGTTGTATGGAGTCAAGCACTGTGCCACTGGACTCTGGAGCAGTGGAAACGTGTTCTGTGGAGTGATGAATCACGCTTCTCTGGCTGGCAGTCTGATGGAGTCTGGGATTGGCAAATGCCAGGAGAACATTACCTGCCTGACTGCATTGTGCCATCTGTAATGTTTTGTGGAGGAGGGATAATGCTATGGGGTTCTTTTTCTGTGGGTGGCTTAGGTTCCTTAGTTCCACTGAAGGGAAATGTTGATGCCTCAACTTACCATGACATTTTGGGAAATTCTATGCTTCCAACTTTGTGGGAACAGTTAGGGGAAGGCTCTTTTCTGTTCCAGCAATACTGTGCCCCAGTACACAAAGCAAAGTCCATAAAAGCATGGTTGGATGAGTTTGATGTTTAAGAGTGTTGAGCCCTGACCTCAACCCCATTGAACACATTTGGGATGAACTAGAATGGAGATTGCGAGCCAGGCCCTTTTGGATGCGAGCCAGGGCCCTCTAAGATGTCATACAAGCTCCTGTAGGTTTAATGTGCAGATGTCCCAATACTTTTGTCTATATAGTATATATAGGAAATACAGATCACAGGATTGGACTATGTAGGGAATATTTTTTACAGAATGTAAAAGAGATATTGGCTACAAAATGAATTTGTAGCTCCGGAACCCCGGCCCTCATCACGGTACCTCAGGAGACCTATAAAACCAACAAGATCAGTATACCTACACAGCCTCGATTAGCTGCCTCCGGAACATCATTAGATAGCAGAAATAATGGTTTATTCAAGGGAGACAGAGGACAGAGGCTGGTGAATGTCTGAGGTTGCCACATTAAAACAAAGGGATGAATGTAGATGTGCATTGTTAAAAACACGGTTGGGAAGGGTTATATTATAGCGATGAGAAAGTGTAATATTATTGTAGTAGGGCGTAGGGAGGGTGATCTTATCGCAAAGAAGAATGGTAAATATAATGGTAAGGAGAGTAATATTACGTTGAGGAATAATGGTAGAAATGATGAGAAGGGGGTTGTTTTATGGTGAGGAGAGTTATAATATGGGGGGAGAGTAATATTACGTTGAAGAAGATTGGTGAATATTATGGTGAGGAGGGTAATATTACAGGCAGACAGGAAGGATGGACAGGAAATACACTGCCCAGTGTTTGGTTTAAACCCATTGAGGCACTATTGACTCACTCATAGTTTACTAACAGTCAACCCAGACAAGCACACCCCATATCGTGCTTTACTTTACAAAACTAACCACCGGCTTTATCACCCACCTCCATGCCATACTTCATGACCTCCACCACGCAGTAACAGACAGACAGACAGGCATAGCAAACGACTGAGAGACAGGGACCCCAGGAGGGCTAATGGAGGGATAGAAAAACAGAGAGGACAACCCAGAAAGAGAGACAAACACGGACACAGAAAGACCGTGACCACTAGACTAATCGTAATGTTCCTCGGTTGGTAAAGTGGCGCCTGCTTGACCAAGGGGCTTTAGGGGGGTGATTCCCATAGGAGGCCACCACGGAGATATATGCACACACCATTGTAAATCGCTCTGGATGAGAGGACCGAAAGACTAATGGCTGAGGAATTCTCCCCATGGAAGCATCCTTACTATGGCTTTGCCACTTAAACCAGGGCTCGTCTGGTGTGGCAGTTGAATTGCGGTCCAAAAGACACGGCTCCTGCCTTTCACCTCAACTGGCTCCCTCCCCATTGGTAAAATAGCAAATAGGCCATCAGCATATTCCATCAGATTTCGGTCTTTGTAGGCTCTACAAAGGATTTATTGAATCCTTTCGAAGCCCACAAAGTCATAAATACACAAAATTGGCTAATTTGCCTCTGAATTATGCTTTTACATAAAACATAAGGCACACGTCAAAAATCCTTCCTGCCAGGGAAAGATTGATGTACCCCGAACTGCGTGCAAATCTTCCAAATCAGGTTTTCTTTTTTTTTTCTTTCGTTTAATTCCAGGTTTTGTGAGGAATCAGTTTGTTACAGACAAATGGTAGCGTGCCAAGGCCTGTCCTTCGCCTACACAAGAAACAAAAAGACTGAATGCAGCTAGTTATAGTGAGAATCTTCTCCTGAATGCCAGACGTATTGTGACTATAGAAAGGATTATCAACCCAAGCAGCACATTCCACAATGTTCTCCAGTCAATTCCACTCACTAGGGGTGTGACCTCGACCCAGGCGGCTCTGTACGGGTCCTGGTCAGATGCCGTCACTACTTCTCTCAGAGCTGCATTCATATCAAGGGAGGCTGCACTCAATAAAGGTCTCACTGAATTAACCTCTATTGCCCTTCAGCCTGGTGTGATTAATGGAACAGCACCACACAGCTTAGGCCTTGACGGATGGTGCACACGGGCACGGCTTTATGGATGTTTACGCAAAGGTGAGACAGAGATCCATGCGTACCTCTGAGCAGGGGACGCATGGTGATATTTCCTACGACACAGAATACTGACACTTCACACTACCTTCTGTGGTGTTGTGCTCAGTATAAACTACTAATAAGATATAAATAGTGTGCACGTATCCAGTAAAAACAAGAGTACACAAATACGATATAGATTGTGTACACTGTTATAATAAAAGAAGTGTACATATTATCTAGTGCACACTAATATCTAGTGCACACTAATTTTATATAAACTAGTCACTAGCTTTGTGTGGTAGGTTATTGGTCAAATCATAGAGGTTATATTGTCTATAGATTATTATTTATGACATTACCTCACTTGACGGAACGTCATTCGGATTGGAATCCGTGGTACTCTGTGTTTGTGTGAGACCGGGAGATCTGGGCACACAGTGATCATGCAAATCAATATGTCCTTTAGAAACCATGCACGAAGTTGACATAAATCCAGTTAATGAACACATAGGCTTGTCTTGGTTAAACTATTCCTGACGTTCAGCCACCGTCCATCTTCTCCTTTCCAACTCATGTGTTCCTCCCTCTGAATCAGCATGTTGGGCAAAAACATGCTTATATTTATTACTGTTTCCTTCAGGACGAACTGAAGGAAATGAAATGAAACGGCGTGGAATGATTTGCTAATGTGCAAGGCAGCAAAGTATTCTTGCAGAGTCGGAAGTTGTCAGGCACTTAGTATACACAAAATGGCGGTTTAGCTCAGTTTTCAAGTTTACGTCTACGTCAAGACCTGGAGTTGAAACGGAAATGCTTGGTAAGCAGTAAATAAAACACACACTTCAAAAAGCACTCAACTCGACAAACAGGGGACGTCCTAAGGACATTCTGCAACCGTACCATGAGATCTTTTAGAGGGTAGCTGTCATGGTCTTCAGAAAGTTCAACATTCTTTAGACAACCACAGGACAATGGCACTATATTCAAAGTTAACATATTCAATTTAGGTTTAATTTAGCACAGATCAGGTTGTATTTTGACATGGAGTTGTAGGACCTATGTAGCTTTCTCAAAAAAGTTATGTTTTTTTTTTTGTTTTAAATTAAAATGCCTTTGGAGTTGTTTTGCATAAAAGCTGATTTTATAAAAAGTCAATGTTTTTATAAACATTTTACCCGGCGTTTGTGTCACGAATAGGTTTGATATTTACAAACGTCGTAGTTACGTCTGTCTTGGCACCCCACCTCCCCACGACTACAAATCACAGCGTTCTTGTAATGCATTTACCGTAATGGCCTACATCGCCTGGTTCAGAGTACTCTACTAAAATGGTATGTCTAGCCCAAACACAAAAGAAATCAGATAAAACAGAAAAACATGACCAAATTCAATCATGGTGATAGATGTATGGGTTCACCTACCCTCAATTTGCAGAAAAGATTACCAAAAGTAAGACTTATCATCCATCCTTGTTATAGCCTCAGTGGTGTCATCATACCGCTTTACAATGCAAACAGAGAAATATTGGATACACAAAAAAATACCTCACCACACTAGTTACTGCAGGGTCCAGGGACCTCACTACACTAGTTACTGCAGGGTCCAGGGACCTCACTACACTAGTTACTGCAGGGTCCAGGGACCTCACTACACTAGTTACTGCAGGGTCCAGGGACCTCACTACACTAGTTACTGCAGGGTCCAGGGACCTCACTACACTAGTTACTGCAGGGTCCAGGGACCTCACTACACTAGTTACTACAGGGTCCAGGGACCTCACTACACTAGTTACTACAGGGTCCAGGGACCTCACTACACTAGTTACTACAGGGTCCAGGGACCTCACTACACTAGTTACTGCAATGCATTAGTTACCCTTATGGGAAACCGTGGTTGGAAAACCACGTTTTTCTTAAAATTATTTAGTTTCTTACATTGTATTGTATAGGTTTTTGATTTATGTTAATAAATAAACATAATGTTTTGAGGGCATTCACACACTGTAGCAATAGCCCTGCTTTCTGCAAGAGTGCAATATTATCATGAAAAGCCACTGGGTTGTTGTAGAGATCTCATGGAAAAGAGTTGCAGATGGTTCAGAAGATATCTGGAGGGAGCATTGTGCGATCGAAGACTACAGAGGTGTACACTATCAGAATATATTCTCTCAGATATTCCCTCCTACAGGGAGATACAGAACCTCTATTCAGTAATCACCAAGCATGCTGGGAGGTGGAGAAAAGAAGAGAAAAAAATAAGTAGACAGCGCGTAATTAACATAGACCCAGCGCTACTAGGGTCCAGACTTTCACAGAGAAACTCTTTTGATGAGGCTTCTATGTTTCAATCACTGCAGTGCACCCTGAGACAGGAATCTCCCTCTTTCTGCCTCATTTGCTTTCACTTTCACTTTCCCAACTTCTCTGTATCTAGATTTCACAAACGCTACCGTTGTCTGACTCCAGAACCACATCCGTGGCCCCAAACATTCACTGGCCAAGAATAATCTCTGTTTTCGGCACAAATGGCTCCCTACTGTTATATGGGCTCTAGTCACAGGCAGGACAGAAAATAGGGGGCAAAATATTTCGCATTTCTAGTGTTGTTTGTGAATGACTAACAACATGGAATCACAAAAAACAGAATAAACAACAGGGACATTTCTTACACTTTCCTTAAGTTCCTTAATATAGTTTGAGAGGCAGCACGTGGAAATTACCAAGCCACCACTTGGGGGGTGTTTTTCACTTGAAATCTTAATTAATGGATCAATATGGTAATGATTACACACTCCCAGTGTTGGTGGAGGTTTCCCTGAATTTATCATCTGTCATTACACGTCCAGGGATTGGAGAGAAAGATGAAGGAAGAGGGCTGAAGGAAAAGAGAGTCACAGCTTGAGCGCTGTGGCCAGAGAGCCTGAACGGAAGCCCAAACCCCATGTCTATGCTGTCACGTGTAGAGTGGTTGAGTCTCTGGTCGTTTACCTCAGACAGCGGACAAAGCTGCTGAGGGAGTACATTTGGCAAACACTCCAGCAAACTTACTTCTGTTAGCAAGCTAGCATCTTTCGGCATCTAAAAGTCTGCCATGACTGCCAACATTGAGATCAGTGTTGGTCGAAAGCCATTAGCTTCGGTTTGAATTTAAATACGTAGTCGGTCTTTGCTCCCTTCACAAATTGATATTTTGACAGTCATACTTAGCAGCAAAATGCATAGTTAAAGGGTCCGTTCGGGACATGTACACTGTTGAATTAGCGTTGTGCGTAAGCACAGCTTCTGTTGTATTTTTGCTACAGTCTCCCAATGTCAACTTCCAGGTAACTCTATTAAAGTTTTCGCAGACTGATGTGAAGACCATTACAGTGAACCTGTACCTGCACCCAGGGGCGTCGCAACCGTGGGGGATGTGGGTGTTTTAACACCCACACTTTTCCCGATGAGAGGGTTCAACACCCACTCTTCGTTTTTATTGTTAATAAACAAACCACATCCATCCCCCGCACTTTTGAAAAGCTTGCTACGCCACTGCCTGCACCACTTACTATTGTGTTTGCACTTCTTATTGGGATACATTCCTTCGACTAGCAAGACATTTACCTTGTTGTTGTCTTTCTTCTCGATGAACCAATTAGCTTGCCAGCTCACTGATGTGATTAGATCATGAATTAGCAGGAATGTAGGGCGCATGCCTGCATTTGGAACGCTGGCTCTCATTATTGCCATTTGCTTAAATAAAATTACACAAAAAACATGACTTAGTAAAGTCCCTCTCACAAGGCCAACTTCAAACTTAAGGTGTTCCAGGTTGATAGCCTGAGGACAAGGTTACAGCCGATCTAACAATTTCCTGGAGAACTTGAGGTCTCTTATCAACTCAGTCAGTAATATCTTAATTGTGTTTGTGTGGAATCGATATCGTTTGAGATCCAGGTGCAGTTAATTCAGAATTAAACATAAAAACATTCCACAAAAGTATATCAATACTGCCAATAATTTCTGAATAGTTATTTAGAAACTAAAAGTAATGTTCCTGATTGAAATGTTTTTACATAAATCTTTAAATTATTAGGCAACAGGCACATCCAGCTACTCCGGCTCGTGCCTGTGAGATCCAACGCCCTCCCTCCCTCGGTCGGAGCAGGTACACCTGTCTGGTTTTGGACTCACCTGTATTCCCTGTCACTGTCCCTATTTCAGTACCTTCTACTTAGAAATAAAAATCCAGATATGAATGTTTTTAATATTTCAAAATTTGGAATGCCCCATGACAAATCCTAAATTCTGATTTAAAAAATAAATAAAACAAGAGCAAACTCAGGACACGTAGGACAGCAGCACAATGACCAACCAGAGACACTGGCTCAGGACAAACTTAAATAGGGACCAAACAAGGGGCAAACAAGACACAGGTGAAAACTATGGAATAACAAGGCACAACATAGAAACAGGAAAACTAGAACAGAACACATGAATGTAGAAATATAACGACTGGCATAGGCCATGACCAGCCCGTTGCAGCGCTTGCTTAGAGGCCAGTAACACTGAACCATTTCTAAGAACACACACTGTTCCTGATGACTTTTGGTTTTCAGTGTTCATTGCTGATGCATGACCTGCATGAACAGACTGACTAGCAGATTTTCTTCTGCCTCACCCTGACCAAGTTATGATCCCAAGTGGCACAATTATGCCAGGCTTGGCACCACACCAATAAGCTTGTAAAGGTTTTGTCACATGATTCTTACCTCACACTTAACTGACCAATTGTGTGGCATTGAAATGAATGTCAGAGTCTATATTTGATGTTTCTAAGATTGTACTAAAGAGAAATGTGTAATTGTTTTACTTTGTTAGATCACTATCATTGTTATCACAAGCAAATACTGTGCGTAGGCTAGAGATTTTGTAAATACTGTAGCTAGCTAGCAAGGCAACCTCCACTACAATGTTATTGGGATGAGGTAGCATTCAATTATTGTTCTTTATATTTTAAGGTCATCTTAAATGAAATCGCGGTTGCTACTGGTTCTGGATTTAATGAAAGAGAAGTTGTTTTTGTCACTGGGTTTGGAGCAACTACCAATGGAACAAAGAGTGACATGGCTATTTGTGGCTGACATAACATGCCTGCTTGTGCACAACCACATCTTGACAGGTGCGTTCAAACCATTCCTTTGAAAATAAAAAAATATATAAAATACAGCGCAGCTTGAGATGGTAATTATTGTTATCTCCTCGATAAAACCACTCTTCTGTTCCGTTTTAACAGAGTTATAAAAACACGTCAGTCTCTGTTTCACAAATGGCACCTTGTTCAATATGGTATTTGGTCTGAGGCAGTGAACTATTGGGGACCCAGGCTCTTAGCGTCTGCTGGTAAGCGGATCCATCCCCTGGTGCAGAAGACCCCAAAGAAATCCCAGTAAAGATTCACAATTGTGGTTTAAATTCATTAAAAAGGCAAAGATATTTCAGGCACATCTTATTTTGACCAGGTTAGTGTTATTTCAAGTAGCTGGAGGGCCTGAAAGGAAAGTAATTGTGGGTAAATAACAGTCTTTTGTAGCTGCCTCGGGGTATGGTACTTCTTAATTACACAGCGGGTGTGAGGGGGGTCTACTTTGGCAGGTTAATCAATGATTCAGGGAATGCACATCTACACGCCAGTCTGGAGGGAGGACACACAAAACACCTTAATGGACCAACGCGGATAAAAATGTAAAAAAACTCCTTTGATGCCTTTTTCCTGTGTGGCCTTCGTCAGAAATGTGCGTCTACATTTGAAATCAACCATGAACCAATAAACCTGATTGACGAGGCTACGGACTGGGCTGTGAAATACTGCACCGACTGAACATTTCGCTCTTACTTACAAACGTCCCAACTCTCTCATGTCCTGCAGTCACTCATGAGAGGAACAGAGAACACGGGGGGGGGGGGGGGGGGGGGGGGGGGGGGGGGGGGGGGGGGGGGGGGGGGGGGGGGCCTTCACAGGGGGAGAAGGAGGTAATATTGACCACACGGCACATTTACTGTCGGAAATAAATGAGCCACTGTTTTATAATAATGATCAAATTGAAACCGAACCCATTTTAAAATGCAATAATCGATCAGCACGCCCATGGAGACATATATTGTCCTCAGATCAAACAGACCCCCAAATAATTTGAAAATAAATCAAACATTGATGAACCTGGTGGTGGAATATTGAGTTGTTCCGTATAACAGTGAAATTATTTTTCTTACTACAATGTTCTTTCTTTCTCTCTCTTTCTCTTACTTTCTCTCTCCCTCTCTCTCATCCTCCCTCTGTCTGTCTCTCCCCTTCTCTCCCTTTGTCTGTCTCTCTTTCTCTCCCTCTCTCCCCTTCTCTCACGTTTGTCAGACTCTCTCCCTCTCTTTCTTTCTCCAAGGCCTCTCTCGTCCATTCAACCTAAAGCCAGAGGAAAGCCTTTCTCATTCAGCCGTAAAGGATGCATCTGTAGACATACTCAGGAAGGAATAATCTAGATTACTGAAATACAGATTGGTTCACTCACAACCGATCAGAACACCAATTGAAACACTCCCAAATGCTCACTAACAACCAAAAGACAGACAGCAGAGGCTGCAATGTTGAGGTACTGTCTGCTCCAAATCAATGTTGAGGTACTGTCTGCTCCTCATCAATGTTGAGGTACTGTCTGCTCCTCATCAATGTTGAGGTACTGTCTGCTCCTCATCAATGTTGAGGTACTGTCTGCTCCTCATCAATGTTGAGGTACTGTCTGCTCCACATCAATGTTGAGGTACTGTCTGCCCAACATCAGTGTTGAGGTACTGTCTGCTCCTCATCAAAAAGGGAGGATTCAGGTCAACATGGCAAGAAGTACTGGTAACAACCCCCCCCCCCTGCAAATTCCTGATTTCCAATTCTTCTAATCCCAGCAATTAACCGCTGTTTAAGGAGAGTTGGCGCTAGAAACGCTGTCTCAGTGTACATCCCTCCAAGCTTTTCCGATCTCTATCACACAGGTCAGGAATAAGGACGAAACCTATACACTTTCTCAGGAAAGCAACTCTAACTGAGTTTGCAGGTCCTCAGCCAAACTACATAGAGCCATTAGGTTGTAGAGAGGCAAGGCAACTCAGCATTTACCCAAACGTTTACTGCACCTAGAGCCCTGAAAGTCTGTGGGCGTGGACATCCCTGATGCCACAACCAGGGTTTGAACCCCCTGGCCTCTGTGACGCAGCTGTGCTGTAAAAGGGACAGTTCAACCTAAAAAAATCATTTTTTGATTTGTCTTGAATGTGACAGGCGAACTAGCAAAGGTTGGATTGCAATGCCAAAAGCAGGAAAGACTAGTGCTGTCATGCACCCCAAAATAAGGGTTGTTCCTGAGAAAGACACTATTCACAATACACTTCTTACTTTCTACTTTTTTCCTACTGGTAGTTGGACGCCAATGCTTACCCCTTGAGCGGTCCAGTCCTGAATATCAATACAACCATTCTGTTAGCTGAAGCGTCCTCTACAAGGGGGCCCAACACATATAAATGGATGGCTTTTGTTCCGTTTCAGAGTGAAGCTGGCACCTTGTCTTTGACCAATCCCTATAGATGAGAAGTAACAGTCTGCTGTTCTCTGTGTAACTACTGAGTTCTCTCTCTCTCTCTGTCTGTTTCTCTCTCTTTGTCTATCACTGTTGCTCTCTCTATCCTTGCTCTCCCTGTGTGTTCTGAATGACAGGCTTACATAACCATAAAACCCTTTTCTTTTTTGGAAAGCTGGAGCAGCATCTTCTCGTGGGTGGGCCGGGCTGTTGCCAGGACCACAGGCTGTCATTCTAGAACATATCTTTTAGAATGACAGTACCAATCCTTCGGAATGTTGGCCGGTCAGGGTGCCAACACTTCAGTTACAGAACCATTCCTTAGGAACGGTTGCTAGTCAGAGTGCTGACCCTTCATCAACGGAATCATTCCTTAGGATTGTGGGCCGGTCTGGGTGCTGGCCCTTCATCAACAAATTCAGTAACATTAATTTTTTAGGAACACTTGGCCACTGTTACTATTTGCTACAACACAGTTTAAACATCCCAATTTTCCAAACTAAATGCACATATAGAAACTGTGCTCCATCTCTGCATCCACAATCTTTATTTGTCCGGCAATATTTATCAGTATTGTGTCCTTACTAGCCTAACCACTAGCCTTAATTCATTTATTTTTGTTGTTGCACTTAGTAATGAAGAAACTGGCAAGTAGGCATTTAGTGAAAAGGTATTTAAGCGTGTTCACCCTTTTTATAACCCATGGTTCTGTTCACGCTCATGTCCAGGCTTGTGCACGCTTATGTCTAGGCTAGTGCACGCTCATGTCCAGGCTTGTGCACGCTCATGTCCAGGCTTGTGCACGCTCATGTCCAGGCTTGTGCACGCTCATGTCCAGGCTTGTGCACGCTCATGTCCAGGCTTGTGCACGCTCATGTCCAGACTAGTGCACGCTCATGTCCAGGCTTGTGCACGCTCATGTCCAGGCTTGTGCACGCTCAT